>MZNV01001019.1:0-11820 GCA_002081555.1 Protostelium mycophagum | reverse complement strand
GCTCGGATCTTCGAATGAGAAACCATATGAGTCGTCATCACAGAATAAACCCAGACGAAAACTTTATTAGAACAGCTCTGCAATGCAGCACCTGACACCACCACCTCCGTAGTTTTCGATGACGGGTATGTCTGCCTTCCCAATTGGTAATTTGTGCTCTGCAAAGATCTTGAGCTGCTCCTTCGTGAAATTCTCGTAGGCTGTTTGAGACATGACACAGACGCTGCCGGTCTTGGGGCTGTGAAGTGTCAGTTGCAGATCCTCTTTTGGTCAACATCATGACTGATTACCTGTCCAATTCGATCAAGTTGGCACAAAACTTGTGCATCTGCTGTATGGAGATCTCCAGCACTTGGTGAGTCTGTGTCAATTGATTGCGAAGAGTCTCGACAATTGATTTGTCTTGTATGGCATCGAAACAGACGACAGCCAATTTCATGAGGATGCTGTGCTCTGTGAGAAATCTTCACATCGCGAAAACCCTTCCATAGAAATATTACCTCATCACAAAATCAGTGTGGTGGACTTCTTTACCGTGCACATCCTGACACTCTCAGTTTGAAGTTCTAGAAATCTTGAAACTCTAACCATCGCGAAAACCCTTCCATAGAAATATTACCTCATCACAAAATCAGTGTGGTGGACTTCTTTACCGTGCACATCCTGACACTCTCAGTTTGAAGTTCTAGAAATCTTGAAACTCTAACCTTGGCCTTTCCCATGTTGAACAATCTATACCCGAGTTTGTCACACCATTCTTGTGCCAATTTGGTAGAAGCTCTGCTGGACTCGCAAAAATATTACCTCATCACAAAATCAGTGTGGTGGACCTCTTTACCGTGCACATCCTGACACTCTCAGTTTGAAGTTCTAGAAATCTTTGAAACTCTAACCTTGGCTTTTCCCATGTTGAACAATCTATACCCGAGTTTGTCACACCATTCTTGTGCCAATTTGGTAGAAGCTCTGCTGGACTCGCACACATAAGCGATGCAGTTCTCTCTGTCCAGCACGAGGACACCGTTACCTTCTAAGAAGGATGGGGGCTCTGCCACCTCGTGAGAGCTGAGATCGATCACGTTCCTGGAACGATCAGACACGTCATCATTCATAACGAAATATTTTCAAAAGATTTTTTGGCGCGAAACGGGGTGTGCGTGCATCTGCAGCTCTGCTGCAGGCACGACAAAAATATCTTCAGTTGTAGATACATCAAACTGACTTGTAATGTTGCTTGAGCCTTGCGACAGTCTCAGGGACTCTTTCAGTTCTTCTATTCTGTGCTTTCATTGGGTACAGCACGAGGGTTGGCTCTCCTCCTTGTCATATTAGAAGATAAAACAACATTCTTTCGCCCGAGAACATTCACCAATGTATGAAATACTCAAACGAATTTCTACAAACGCAGATCGTTTCACCAAGACACGTTCTCACCTTCGATGGCGTGTGTGGAAAACCAGTTCTTTAAGAAGACAGCATCAGGTGTGTCGATGCGGTTGCTGATGGCCATGTGCACATTGATTCCGAAATCGCTCGTGAGCATGCGATGGAATCTCGAAATCGATCAGAAAGATGTCCTGATGTGTTTTTTTTGGAAATGACTTCACCGCGGCAGAGCCGCCAAGATGTGCATGACCATAACAAACTCACTGAGAGTATTCCTTCATGGCAAGTCTCTGTACTTGAAGGACGCGGTTTGTACTTCCTGAGGTCTGAGGTTTTTCTGCGGCTCTGCCGCATTGATTTCTGCAGCAAAGATGCACATACATAATGGGCAAGTAACAACCGAAATTACACTTGATGTCACCCTGAACGCTGACATGAACGCGCACCTTTCTAGAGTTGGACTTGGTATCCGTCCTCTTTCTGGACAGGACTTGGGTGGAGCAGTGAATGCTTCCATACATTGCTGACACGTGCTTGTAGTCAATCACCTTGCAAAGTCATTTGTATTGTTGTGATGAGACGCATTTTCCAAAATGACGAAAGATGACGTCATCAAAGAAATTCACCTCGATTTTACCGGTTCCGTGCGCGTCCTTTGCAATCTTTCTTGCACTCTCCATGTCTGGGCATACCAGATGGCCGTTACCGATGTTTAAAAAATTGAGGCCGTATCTCTGCTGATCTTGCTCTGTCAGCTTGATGCTGTGATATCCGGCGATCTCCAAGAACTTGGAGAATTCGATATCGTGCTGTCAAAATAAGTATAATTTATATTATATTTTAATAAATATACTTTATATTATATTTTAATAAATATACTTTATATTATATTTTAATGAATATAATTTATATTATAATGAATGTGGAAAGATTCTTGAAAGGGTGAGGCGATATGTGGGAGATGTCTGCTGTTTGGTGTAAATACCTGAACGAGTTCATAAGAACCATCGATTTGACGCTCGAAAAGGTCCACGAGTCTTCTGGTCTCAGAGTCCTCTCCTATAAATAGCTGAGTATCTCACGTTTCAATGTGAACGAAAGAAACAACAGAAACATACCTATCACAGTGTCTAATATGGCACATGCCTCATCGTGAACGATATTCCAGAATGTATCCAAATGCATTCTCTCCTTATATTTTCAGAGATTTTATTTTTGTTTTTTTATGCCATCTACACTTCTAAAGATTCTTCAAATGCGAAAATCACCTGGGACCAGTCAAAGCAGTCCTTCACTACCGCGACTCTCTCAGTGCCGAATAAATCATTTTGGAAGCAATGGTGAATGGCCGCCCAATTTGTACGAAGTCCCAATCCAATAAAACACAACTCGCCAGCAGGGAAGAAATCTCCTGCACATTTTCAATAAAAAAATCCACGGGTGCAGCGTGAGAGTTTGAGTTTTATTTCGGCATAAATCGTGCAGGTCTGTCGAATACATTTTATATTTTATAAATTGTGATTCTTACCTCCCTCTAAAGCACCTCCGGTCGGGATTTCACCGATGATCTTCATGCCGAGTTTTTGAAAACAGAACCTTGTGATCTCTCTCTCAGGTGCTCGCGTGATTGAGTTGAGCTGCCCGAGTACCACACCTCTGTTGGTGGTGATCTGTTGATCTCTGCAGAAGACCAAGTTAGATAGAGGGGAGAAGGACACAGACGTGGAGCAGAGCGCTGTGTTTAAGTCTGCCTTTCTGTGATCAAGTAAGGGCTGATTTGGTGGGAAATGTCCAATGAGATGGAGGCAAACCTCAGATAGATGGTGGGCTTAGTGAGCACCAAATCGACGATTTGATCCACAGACATTTCTGAGATGATCTTCTCCTTGTATGTGTCACTCATGAGATACCAGTCGTGCTCAGACAACAAGCTGCTCTTGTCACCTGTGCATTTCAGATGATCTCGACCATTCTTCAGGTTGATGTTATTTTATTACCTTCTGATTCATCTAATTTGTAAGTGAGGTGAGAAGATGCGAGTTGTTCTAACTTGAGTCGTTGTCTCAGATCCTCTTCACAATCCTAGAATGTCAACAAACCCAATATCAATGGAGGTCATCAATGAGTACCATTTTGAGAACATCTCTGACACGAACAACTTCTATTCCGTTCTTTTGAAGAACAGACACCAGATTCTTGTGTTCTCTCTGTGCCTTCTCGAGATCAACAGTTCCCTCATACAAAGATCCATCTGGGTGAAGCGCTCCCTCGTCACTTCAGCACAAGATTATTGGAAAATGAACATTCACCATGAAAGCAGGCATATCTGGCTCATGGACCTAATGTCGTCAGATTGGAGCTCAAATGGCGAACTCACAATGATGATATTGGCACGCTGATTTTCTGAGCACTGTCCATTTGCGGTTGCGATGCTGACCGTTAATTGAGAGAGAGTTTTACCTCTATTGAGTGGGGTAATTGCCGCCATCAAACTTGCTGGAGATGAAGGAATGAGCGGTTTTCAAAGGCGGAACTTTGTAATTCAACTTCAAAAAAATGCCGAAAACTCAGAAAAAAGCGGATATGAGTTTTCAAGGCACATATTACCCGTGACTGGCAATTATTCCATAAAAATCGGAATTATTCCTCTTTTTATTCTAATTTGTCTCCAAGTCACAGCGGACACGGATTTGTACAAAGTTCAAAATTAATTTTGAAAGTGATTATTTTTTTATAATCCCGGTGAGCGACGTGACCATTGCGGTAAGCCATTGTCACCCCGGTGACCACCTTACCGTGACATTCGCGTTCCGTACCGGGATTGTTGAAAAATTATTTGCTTCAAACGATAATTTTGAAATTGGTACAAATCTGTGTCCGAGGGGTAATATGTTTAGGGATGGAACAAGAAACATTTATTATTGAAAACAAAACATGGACTGAACCTGTGCGTGGCCATACACTGCCTGAACTACAAAGCATGCCATCCAATAGATGTTTGTAGTAGATTACTGTACTGGTTGACTCCAAGTACATCAGAATAAGAGGCTACAGGTGAATGCTCTGTGCTTTTCACAACATCACTTCCTCTCTTCTCAATGAGCTTTGTGCTACTCAAGAGTGTTGAGATGCTTGAATTGTGGCTTTTGTGCAGTAGCAACTATCCCAGCAGGTGTTGATGTAGGTTGTACAGTAGAAAGGGTTATATTGTAGAGCAGGATAGCGGTTCCCAGGTCAGAGAGTTGTAACCCTCTCACTTCACCTTGCATTTATAGTTGGATGCCGTGCTACTCAAGAGTGTTGACATGCTTGAATTGTGGCTTTTGTGCAGTAGCAACTGTCCCAGCAGGTGTTGATGTAGGTTGTACAGTAGAAAGGGATATTGTAGAGCAGGATAGCGGTTCCCAGGTCAGAGAGTTGTAACCCTCTCACTTCACCTTGCATTTATAGTTGGATGCCTTTACCTCTATGATCCAGAACTTTCTTAACAATGTACACATTCAGCAATATCCCAACACAGATGCGAGAATACCCTTCTAGAACGTATTTTGAAAAACATTGATAAGGTAGGTTGAGATTGTATCTTTTATTCACAACAAAAGGACTTTGATAAGTCATTCATTCAGAGGTGCAAGTGGCAAATGCGAGTTTGTTCACAGTTCCAGCGGGTACAGAGGTGATGGCGGAGTCAGTGGCCTGCTTGACCAGCACTCCAGCAACTTGTGCTGGTGTGAGTTTTGGTCTCTGGCTCAAAGCAAGAGCAGCCACTCCAGTAATGTGAGGGGTTGCCATAGATGTGCCGGATATGGTATTGGTTCCCTGTCCCTTCCATGTCGATGTGATGTCGACACCAGGTGCCAATATGTCAACGCAAGATCCCCAGTTGGAGAAGTATGCAAATTTATCTCTCTTGTCAGTCGCTCCAACAGTGATAGCGTCAGGTGTAGAAGAAGGTGAAGCCTGTGACAATATGAGTCTGTATGTCGCAATCTCATATATGTACTCACGTCGCAAGCGTCTTCGTTTTCGTTTCCGGCGGCAACGACATAGGTTATTCCGGTCTTGATGGACTCGGTCATGGCATCATTCACAGCCTTGGAGTACTCTCCTCCAGCAGAAACGCTAACACTCATCAATTTACAACTCGATAGATATGACCACATAACAAATGGTCAATGCAGTCAAGTTGCAGAGATAATCTTACAGTAAAGAAGGACGGTTCAAAAACTTACTTGACAACGGAGGGTCTCTTTCTCGCCTGGTGCTGCTGTGCAATCCACTCCATACCTCTGATCATACCAACATTTGATCCACT
Organism: Protostelium mycophagum; assembly: GCA_002081555.1. NCBI lineage: Eukaryota > Evosea > Variosea > Protosteliida > Protosteliaceae > Protostelium > Protostelium mycophagum. The sequence continues at coordinate 6,119 of MZNV01001019.1, read as the reverse complement.
GCCATCACAGCCCAAGAATTTGACTGCAGTCAGGGATACCTGAATGCTGTGAGCGATTGCATCACATCACACAAGATCACCTTCTTAGCTACACCATAAGTTACTGAACCAACGGTTCCAGCCACGTGAGTTCCTGAAGCTCATCAGAACACCTTCATATCTATGTAGACTCACCATGTCCTTGGCAATCACTGTCTATTTGGTCGACAGAGTTGAATCCCCACTTGGCTCTTCCCTCGAACTCGGGGTGGGACACGTCAATTCCACTATACACGTCAACGATACTTCCATGGTTACGAGCTTACGTGTCAAGGATGTAGGCGTCAACGCTGGCTGCGTCTTCAGAGTGGCTGTAGATGGATGAATAATCGTCTGGCTTGTCGTGGTAGTTAAGTCTCTCAATTCCCTGTATATATTCAATACCAAGCGACATCAACAAAAGATGCTGACCCATGGGGCAGATTTCGTTTGGTTGACGCAAGCACCAGACATGCGCATGATCTTATTCGTCTCGACATAAGCTACGGTGTCATCTCTCAGCAGCTCTTTAACTTGTCTGATAGTGGTCAGTAAACATGGCAATATGTCGCCCGTCGACATACTCTCTGGTGAAGCGAGAAGACACGGCATGAAAGTCTCCGAGGCGGTGTTCTGTCAGGTCGTCATTGCTCCATCTCTTTTTGTTCATCCACTTGGTCATAAATTGGTTCTCTGCGTCAAATCAGTACGATGATCGGGCTGAAGCAAAGCATACTGGCTTCGGGTTGAGCGACATCCTTCAAGACGACGATGTACTCGGCGTGTACAGCTATCTTATCACCAACAAAGTACGCTCCAAATACTACTCGATGTCAGCTATAGAGGACAGATGGCTTGGCTCACCTTGGGCTGCAGAGAATAGTAGTAAGGCGATTTTGTATATTTCCATTGTGGAGGGCGGGGAGGGGGGTGAACTGCTTTGTGCTCACAAATTATGAGATGATCACTTGCAAAATCCTAAGTCACGATTTTCGGGTAGAAGCACGGTAGTAACCGCACTGGTGATTTCTCTTCTCATTCGCGAAGGGTAGCGATTTTAATGTAAGATCAGTACCCCGTCAAAGTCTTTCAGCTTGTTTTCAAAGTTTCACAGTAAGAAGTCAAACCTGTTTGTAAATGATGACTGAACATTCGAAAAAGCTCGGTTGTTACCGCACTATCTTCGACCGTAATATCCCACAAACGGAAAAATCTGTCATGATTGACAGCTTCTCACAAGTTCTCTTAAAGATTTTGACAGTTATGACATCACCAAAATGTGGTGCGTACTTTTGCGTTTGTAAAGACTCCCGGGTATCTGCCCCTGGTTGGTCTACCAAATGGCTGTTTAAGCACGTGATCGGTTACTTCTTTTGTCTTCATTTGAAAAAGGGAGCACATGTAAAGGATGCAAAACAAACGAGATGATTTTGGATGACAGAGGAAAATGGAGATCATCAAATCAGACCTAAGGATCCCGATCCAGATGACGTGTGCAACTGTGGTCATGACCCATATCTCTTGATACCAATTGATGCCAGATTTGAAAGTGAGATCATTTTATAGTGAACTATATTGATCTGATTCGTGTTCAGAATGAGCATGAGGGAGGATTGATCGATTTATCGAGATCGGTTTTGAGTATGTGTGTATCATTCGATCATCCTTTACTTTGAATTTGTGAAATCTTCTGATTTCTCCAAGCGACAAGCTAAACGTCAAATCGAAATGACAGATGACAGGCAGCTACTCAAAACAAGACATGTTGGAGAACGATAAAATGCTACCACCATTACTGTGGCCTTCAAAATCTTGACAGAGTATAGGAGATTTCACTGACCGTTTGGTTTTCCATTCTGGGACGATGCGCCTATGCGCCTTCCTTGTCGATGATGTACGGTCGTTAACGGGAGTCCCCCCTGATCCGATTTTGCCACAAATATCCTCACTTTCAAACAGCACAAATACAGACCACACAATCATGAGAACTTTCATTGCCCTCACAATCGCCCTCTTTGTTGCCTTGGCCATGGCCGGTGACATCATCCCCATCTACCCCAAGACCTTGGGCACTCCCGTCTTCTCTGGAACACCTTCTGCTGTCTCCTGCCCTTCTTACTGTGGTGCACCCAACACACCTGGCTGCTTCTGGAACCCCAACACTTACCAAGTGTGCTCTGCCACCTATAATGCCACTGCACCTGTCAAGAGACAGAACGGAAACTGCGACTCTAGCCAGAACGCCTGCGGACCCGTCTGCTATGGACCTGACAAGCGTGGAACCATCGTCTGCGACTGTGTCTGCTGCAACTGCTAAGAGGTCAGCATAAAACCTTGTATCACCAAATAAATGTGGGATCAACACCATATTCAGTGTTGTCTGTCCAATCGGTGCTTAATCAAAGATTCGTTCCTTCGCATTTTTATGTGCAAGTCATCCAAATCAGGAACAGGCAAACCATCTTAGATACAATATTGTCGCAACAATCTTTTACGATGCACTGTGAGTCCAGCTCCAGCTCTCACATAAGCCGGTATTCATTTCAAGTTCCATCAAACCTCAAGGAATCCTTCTTGTGGACAGCGGCTTTACATGATGAATTTTCTTTGCTGAAAAATTTACAGTTAATCTGTGTTATTAATAGTTCAGCCATCCCCTCACATTTTGATTTCTATTTTGAAATATTTAATATCCACATTAATAACTACTATTATAATTTAAGATAACATTTATATAATATTTGAAGAATGGAGCAGAGTCAGATGATGACGCTCCAAAGAGTTTGGCCACATCACCACTCTCATCGTAGTTCAGGATGAGCTTTGTTATCCATGCTCTTTCCAACTTCTTTGATTGATACCCCACATTTCCGAATTTTCCGAGAGGAAGCACGTTCAAACCCCACAGTACAGGGGCATGCAGCCGGGTGGTGGAGATCTTCCAGCTAATTTCTTGTACAACTGGGGAGAATACCTTTTTACCACGCAAAGGTGCAGCGTACACAATTACCCACCAACAAAAATATTACAGCAGAGATTTCATCTAAATTTCGTGTATGCGCGGAATATTTGTCGGAAAGATAACTCCGTGACTCTTCCGAGTTTTTCGGAAAAAAAAACCGCAATCTACAATCATTCCAGAGAAGTGCAACCAGACAGATCTGCTCTGCCAGAGGCAAAGAAGATCGAAATGAGCCAATCGCCCAACATTGGAGGTCCTGTTGGAAGGATTAAACGTGGTAAGAACAGAAGCGTACCAAAGTGAGATCTAATTTGAGATTCGACGACACCATCTGATCATCTAGCTCCCCACAATGGAACAGAGATTTTGTAGAATTAGCCAAAAAGAAAAGGCAACAAGAAAAAGAAGAACATGGTGGTCTCATCAGTCGTAACTCTATCGATCTCATGAACACGCTAACCAGCGCCGATGAGCAGACACCACCCACTTCTCCTACTCTAAGTTCACCGCCACCTACTCCACCGACACCACCAGTAGCTGTCATCAAGCCAGTATACCAGCGACAGGGATCTCTATCACATATGATACCTGAACAAGTGAAGAAATTCAAGAACAAATATGAATACAGCACACCACTGAGCATGAGCCCGGACGCTATGCAGCGTAATCGAACATTCGAGGTGAAAACATTTTCATGTTCCCAACAGATGGTTCCCATCTCAGTTTACATGAACCGTGTTCTTAACGATTTTTGTGGCTGATCAACAATGTAAAAAAGTGTCATCATGGACATTCTTGGAAAACAACACCACAATTTTGTGAAGATATCATATCAGAGTGTCTGTACATAAATTGAGATACCTTAGGTTCTGAGCGAGCTGGCCGAGTTGGAGTTGAGAGTGAAGCACATATCCCCAAGCGATGAAGAAAATTCCTCAGAAGACGAGGACCACTCCATCATTCCGTAATCATCTCATTTTTCTATGATCATTCAAATGTCTTGACATCTCCATTTAATCGAATTTTTTAAAATTTTAATCAAATTAAAATTCACTCAATAGCTAATTTATAACGAAAGAGTTTTTCTGTTAAAAAAATTCCAACTGAGATATGCAGGCCACCACCAGAGGTAGAGGAGACATTTGACGGCAAGAAGATGGAGACACCAGAGATCAATGAGTTTACCATCCCGATCATGAACAACCAAGACATGCAGGAAGAGGTGAGAGAGCCCAACAAGAGCATATACAAGGTGAGATATCTCATCCAAATGTCATCATCTTCACATTCATTATTGATCAAGATTTTTGGAATTAAAAGTTTTCAAAATGAAAGGCATTGTAGGAATGGATCAGCATGATCGCCACCAATGGGTTAATGGGAGTCATCATCTTCCTCATTATACTTCCCTCTTTACTTTCTTATGCCAATATCTTGACCAGTCATCCCAAATTAGGTACCTTCCATTTTGTTTTATTCCATTGCAACCGAAATATGTATCACGTCTTTTCTACCACTGCGCTGTCCTCCAATCATAACAAATTTAAATAATAATTAAAGATTTTTATATTCATTACTGACTCGTTGTAGAGCCCTTCTTTCCGGTGGCCATCAAGATGATGATTGTCACTCAGTTGATCCATCAGTTGGTATCCACGGCAACCTCCGGGGTTGTTTCAAACGTTGCCGGGTCTATGGTGGCAAACATTATGTTCCTGTCGCTCATCGCGAATGACATTGCGGATCATGCCACCAATGATTCGGCCATCTTCCCAACACTACTGCTTTGTGTTTCTATTTCTACCATGACGATAGGTCCATTTTTGTTTTTTCTTTGCTACAGCTTCACCGAATATTTTGTTTTTAGACAAGGCAAAATTGTCTTTATGTTGCTGGGTTTATGCTTGTAGCTGTATGGTATGACGTTCTATCGTATTTTTATTAATGTGCTGCGGCTGTGCCGCTGCCATCCAATTTATTTGTGGGTCCATACCTTCTGCATTGATCAGAAGGACTCTGAACTCTTGCAGGAATATCTTACATCGTGATGGCAAAGACAAACGCGATTGTATTGGTGCAATATATCCCGTACCCGGTGATGGCTGGCTTCTTAGCCGCCATCTCTGTTTTCCTAATGAAGGGGGCGTGAGTGCTTTCGATTTTTCGAATTTTAAATTGTCTTTGTATTTGAATGTTTTTATTTCGTTCGCTAGAAGAGATATCTTTGAGCTTTTTGTGCTAAAAAAGTAATACAGTACAGTGCATCTATGCGGCCCGTGTAGTTGCGAAGACCATAAATAATATTGGCAAAGTGACAAAGAAATATTGAGTTTGTATAATGATGAGCTAGGGTCACTATGATGAGTGGGATGCCTCTTGATGAATTCGACGACTATATAGCACTGTTACAACATCGTAACGCACTACTCGCATCCATCGGTAATGCATTTTATTATTTCAACTTTATTTTCAACTATCTGATTGATCTACCGTTCATCTAAAAATAGAACTTCATGACATCTCATTCTGACATCATGACAGGTGTGTCCCTCGCATTAGGTCTATTTTTACTTGAGCGTTTCAGAAAGCACATCCTATTCATGCCTGCCTTTCTCTTTATACCTATGGCTTTCTTCTGGATCATCGCCACAATCACGCACACACCCCTCTCTACACTGCAGAATTTCGGATTTATTTTTCCCTCCACGGATACGGTGCCTTTCTATTCGATTTGGACGAACTTCAAGTTTGGAGAGATGCAATGGGTGAGGTTTTGATTTTTGTGGAAAGTTTAATATTTTAATATCAATAACAAAATATTATTATTATTTTAATTATTAAAAATAAATTTTAAAAAAATTTATTGAAATAATTATTTATTATTTATTGATGATGTGTCGTGTGTATGTTCGTATTTGCGGCTCTGCCGCAAACCACCAGATTCTTCGGCTCACTACAACTCTGTAGAACGTCCAAGAATAATTCCATTAATCTCATCAGAATTTGGTACCTCGGCAGATCCCCAACATCTTTGTCATGGCGATGCTTGTCATATTAAACACCTCCATCAACCTCAGTGGACTCGAATTTGATTTGAATAGAACGATTGATGGGAAGAGGGAGCTATATGTGGCAGGGG
>KV921021.1:37022-53795 GCA_002081555.1 Protostelium mycophagum | reverse complement strand
CTGTTTCGCGATTTTTGTGGTGTCACGGCCTGAGAAAATCGGAAGTATTCAGCGAAAGAGGAAACACGCCAAAGTTGGAGAGAACACAGAAAGAGAAACCAACAACATGAGCAGAACAACACCTCTTTATTCGAGCAGGGCGATAAGCATGAAGCAAAGTAGTGGAGCGAGATTCACACCGAAGCATATTCGAAATGCTCACAAGTTGGAGAGGCGCAGACAGAAGAATGCCATATACAACATGATAGATCGCTTCTTTATCAACACAGCTGGAAATACCTCTCCCAACAGAGACCTAATCAAGAGCTATATTGGATGCATAAAAGACATCGTGAAACTGATGGGATACCGCTACAAGAAGCATCTGTTGCTGCCCACAATCATCTACATGGATCGTTTCATCAAGAGAGCTGGACAGATCGTTCCTACCGATTTTTTCAAGCTCCTCCTTACATCTGCCCTCGTCACTGTCAAATTTTGGGAGGATTGGGGCATCGACGAAGGACTTGTAGAAGAGGCATCTGGGCTTAGCCGCAGAGACATCAGCGCTTTAGAGAGGAACTTCCTCTCCACAATCGACTACTCCTTATTTCTATCACCACAAGAGGTAGATGTGGCCTCAGTGGCTGCCTAGAAGGATTCAGAAAGTGGAGTCTGGAGGTTCAAAGAAAGTGCTTCTGAAGAGCATCAATACAGATCCAAAAATTACTTTCTTTTAGTTTAATAGACATTTTGTTTAGTTGATGCAAGAGATACTTGTTTCTCTGGCAACTTTTGTACACTGTGTACTCAAGTTGTTGAGGTGTGATTTGTTGCGCTTTTATTAATATGTTGTTTTGATCAGTACATTTATGACGAATTCAAAAGTTAGTCTATTGATATCTAAGAGAGGCTGACTTCCAGACGATTTATTAATCCAATAGCCTTTATAATATCATATATACTTCAATTCTACAGCAACAACTACGAAAGATGTCATGAAATCTTTGACAAGTCAATCACTTTTTTTATTTTTAGCAGACCTTAAGAGGCCTCTGTCCGAAAGAGGTTTTGTTTGGGGTTGAAAAGATCGGAGTGGCGGAGTTTTGGTTTCGAAATCCAACTGGCGGAAGAGTCTGAAAGTCTCACGAGAAGAGCACGGTAAGAAGACGAGAAATGAAATCTTCTCATAAACCAGACTTCCTTCTCTCAACGCACGCGCATCCTCACAGGCCATGGAGGCCCTTACACACGAATTCGAACAGTTACAAGCCGCAACAAAAGCACAGAATCCCTCTTGCATAGACGCTCAACATTGGACGAACGCAACAAAGAACCGCTACCACGATATTATACCGACGGACTCGCATAGAGTCAAACTCAGTCCTCACTTTGGTCAAGACTACATCAATGCTAGCCACATAGAAGGAGAGTGGGCCGGATCTCCAAGTTACATTGCTTGCCAAGGCCCGTTAGAAACTACGACAGGAGATTTTTGGCGCATGATTTGGGAGCAACGGTCCGGAATCATCGTCATGCTTACTCCGCTCTTTGAGAAGAATGCACAAAAATGCAGCAGATATTGGCCCGAGATAGGGTCACAGGTCTTTGGTGACTTCAACATCACTCTTCTCGAGACTTACCACCTTGGTCTCATCATTATCCGCACTCTTAAAGTGCAACCGACCGACCAGAGCCAGCCCGAGCGAGTGATCACACAGATAGAACACAGCTCATGGCCCGATAATGGGGTGGCGGAGAACTACATCCTCACCAAACTTCTAGAACTCGTCAGGGACCTGCGAACGCAGCAAGCACGAGACCTTCTTAATGGCCCGGTGGTAGCGCACTGCTCGGCTGGCGTGGGTCGGACTGGTGTCTTTATTGCCGCAGACATTATTTTACAACAGAAGGAAATGCACCTCCCCATCTCTGTGCGGAACACCGTCTGGCTTCTTCGTCAACAACGACCAAAGATGGTTGTCAATAAGGACCAGTACTTCATGATACATCGCTTTGTGGCCGACCTCTTGAGCAACGAACAAGATGCAAGAAACACATCACCACCATTAATGGGAAAGCTACTGGCTGTCACAATATAAAGACACTTGTACAGAATTTCTACCTTTTGTTGTCAATTCAATGATAAAGAAGATAAGCAATTGTCAAAGATCCACAACGTTGTAGTTGAGTGGAGGGACATCCAATTACAACCTCCTGGATCCCACACACCAAAAAAAACCGATCATGGCCGAGAACAAATGGAAGAACACCCCACCAGAATTACTGGCTGTGGCAACATGGCTAAAGAAATCCAAGATAAGAATACATCAAGGTCTTTTACATGGAGGGAAGAAGGTCGAATACTTCAAAGGTTTGATTTTCTGATTGTAACGACGATTGAGCTGATCAGGTCGTGCCGCTATAAAAGCTTTATTATCTCCAGAATATCAAAAGGTAGATCGGAGCTGATAGATTTCCCATTTTTGATGATCAATAGAATAAGAAGCTACCACCAGTTTCCGATGAACAAGCCGCTATAGAGCTGTTGAACAACATCCTCAGGGAGGAATTATACATTAGAGCGGATAGATCAGGAACTAAAACACCGAAACACCTTGACATTTCCAAAAATCAGGTACCTAACAGATGGAGATAGAGAATCTTCTGATTGATTGTGACAGGATTTCACTTCTGCAGACTTTTACTTTTGGGTTTGGGAGGGAAGTCAAGTGTGGACTTATGTTGGTGGTGCTGGTCTTGTTGTTGTCACTCTGGCAGGTGATCCTCCTTACTATCAAGAAGATCACCCTCTCGTGGGACTGTTAACAAAGGAACGCTTACCTGGAAAACTGAGAATGTACAGGTGTCATGTTCCCGTTGTGGCCAGATAGTCTCAAGATAGGAGTCTGGTAAATGTCTCACAATTCTACTTCATCTCATGTAGTTCCAGGTATCTATCTGTATTAGGTCTCATCATTCTCGGTGCCTATTTTGCAGTAGGAGGTGAGCTCATCCGCCTCATTCTATACCAACAAAACTTATCTTTGATAGCTCTATCTTATTTTGTGTGGGGTATCACTCGTCTCTTCCATCCCTATGGCTTTTGGATTTTACCCAATCTATTCGCTGATGTAAGTCTTTAACACATATTCTCCTTCGTCTGTCTGTGTGGCAAAATCATGTAGAACATGCAGACGATGCTTTGTGATCTGAAGATATAAATGTGGTATAGGTTGGATTTTTTGAGACGTTCACGCCCCTTTATGAGTGGGGCTCGGCTGACTCTGGCAAAAAGAAGAAGAAATCCTCCAAGAGAAAAGACGACAAAAAAGAGAATCAAGGAGAGAGAAAGGAAGAAAGCTCTAAAGACGAATAAATCGAGAGTACATGTGGCATTCGGTGGTACGGATTCAGAGGGAGATCATTTCGAGTTAATGGTGATGAAGAACAGCCTTTCGTAAAAATAGTTATCCGATGTCGGGCTTCATTTCGCCAAGAGGAAGGCATGAAGCCGGCACACACGGTCGTCTTCTTCTTTATTCTGATTATATGTGCCTCCGAATCTTTCACGTCAGATGAGCAGAGCGCTCTTCAAGACATCTATCTATCGCTGGGAGGTATGATTGATCCAATAAAACCAAAGGGCACCTACGAAGGCTCGGAAAATGACAACACAAAGGACCATACTGGACGAATAGCTCTGGATGGACGCTGCCATCCTGTTCCGCATATGGCATCAGCTGTAATGCTGATTTTACTTATACATTAGACCTCACAAGCAACAACCTCTCTGGGTAACTATATTTAGTTACGCAATGAATGACATCAGCAGGATTATTCCTTCATCCATTTGGAAGCTGAACAACCTAACATCACTAAAATTAGGATCTAACGGTGGCAATTCTCCAACAAACTTGGGTATCTCTGGGGTTCTCCCCTCCCAGATTGGAAACTTGACGAAGCTCACATGGTTGGGTGATGTCTCTCATTAATTTGAGACGAGATTGATATTTGTGCAGATGTGAGCTCCTGTAACTTATTGGGACAATTACCAAACGCCTTCAACCTATCCAGTTTAATCTATTTAGATTTAAAAGTGAGTTCATTCTTTCGTTCATGTTCTCGGCTAATCGCGCGCAGCAAAACCAATTGAATGGATCTGTACCACCATCAATCTCTTTTTCCACTACCCTTCAATATGTCGATTTATCCTACAACTATGATATCCATAGTGAGTGATTCTTTATGCTCCGTGTTGATCATTGCAGTTTTCCTTCCCTTCTATTCTACACCGGTGTCAATCGCTAACCCAGTCTATTCTAATTACAGATTTTATGGGATGTTATTCAGTGCTGCAAATCCACCGGGTACCTCTTATGCCACATTTTTCCGGGTGAGCCTCACATCCTTATTTTATTGCGACACATTTTTAAAGAGGTCTTTTTGATTCATCTGTTGACGATATAAGACCAACGAAGTCACACCTGCCTCAAGCTCTCAATCTGTCTTTGTTGTCGGTGCAGGTTCGTTTGCATCCAAAAAATCTACTTGATATTCTGAAAAGGTTTTGCCAATTACAATTCGTCTTCTTTAAGCGCCGACATTGATGGACGACCCGTCCCTCTGTCCGATATCTCGATCATCAACGATTTGAGTTTCAACATCACATCACCACAACCTTTCAATTATGGATTCAACCACACGATGAATGTGAGGATGACATGGCGAGGTTTCACCTTCAGATTGAGTAGAACCTTCGACTATACACCACAGATCATTGGGATCCGTTTTATCAATGCAAGTAGAATGGACATCTTTGGAAACGGATTCAATCCGACCTATACCTCCACCAGCGTCACCGCACAGGGAAATCCTTGCAACGTGCTCGGCACGTGAGTCTTCCTCGAAGAAATCACCTCTCAATGTATTCAGGGGATCTGTGCCGTCTCACCCAGATCAAATAATATTATCAGTACAATGCCCATCTACATACGTACAGACCGGTACGACCCTGAGCATCACTACACCTCTCACTGCTCCACTACCAGGGGATCCCACAACAAATACCGTTTCCAACACGATTTATTTCTTACAAGTGCTGAACGCGTCAATTCTCAACCCGAACGTCTACAACACTGTTTACATGCAAGTGAATAACCCCAACAATCAGTCAATTTACGTCAATAATGCAAGTGTGAATTTGATGGGATATTCTGGAGGTGTGCAGTTATTCTCTTTTGTGCTTCCTCTGGGCTCCAGCAACACCATCTCACTCAGTGTGAATGGTTTCTACAACTCGACTTTCACCTTGCGTTACAAACCGACGATCAGCAACATCTCGACGGTGTCAATATATGGTAACTGCATCAATAGTATTGTAATTTGTATTAATGAAATAGGTGGACTGATATATATCAACGGTTTCGGATTTGGTAACAATGCGTCCGCTCTTTCTCTGACATTCAATGACACCAAATGTCAAAATGTCAGCTTGAAGAATGATGCCAGTTTCACTTGTATCTTGAGTGCTATGGACGGACCGAGTGTTTATGTTCATCTAGATGTCTTCGGATCAGGTGAGTTTGTTATTGTTGATTTTACACTGAAATATCAAGGAAATTTTACAACACAATATTTCTTTGCACCTTGCAACAACAGCACCGACAACGGAGATTTTTATTGTTCACAATGCTCACAGTACCGCTATAACGTCATCACGAATGATGTAGATGAGATATTGGACCTATTGGAGGATCAAGCACAAACTTATGGGGCGTTGAATTGTCTTCAGGCTGATTTTAATCATACATTGGATGAGATCTATTATGATGTGTCATATTGTACACAAATACAACAACTTGCCATTTTATTAAGCATGAATGTATGTTACATTTTGTTACTCTAATTTTGAATAATAAAATGTAGAATTCTGCAGACTTTTGCAAAGAAACGAGTACAGAGGCACTTAGTAGTACAATTGCACAGTCGACATCAATATATAAATCCACAACAGCATATCAATCCACAACAGCATATCAATCCACAACAGCATATCAATCTGCAACAGCATACCAATCTACAACAGCGTACCAATCTACAACAGCATATCAATCCACAACAGCACATCAATCTTCTACAGTATCAAATCCATCAATGTCATCGGGTATTACGACAGAAGATAGCAATTATGGCGACGTCTCATTTACTGTTACTGCTACTATTGAGCAATCTGCAATATTTCACACAAGAATGAACGTGAGTGATACGCACCGAATCGGCGTGACATATTCTCCATTTGTCCGCAATTATAGCTCTGTTGTAATTCATCATGTTGCAAAAAAATATTAATTGTGGCAGTTCATATTGACAAAACCTGTTGACCTTGATATCCTGACCAAGAGTCTTACCAACGTCACACACCAACTTAGAACTCGTCTCAGTATCGTTTCTACAACTAACACACCCACGGGACAATTTGTGACTCTTGACATAGAGCAGGAAGAGGGGGATGATATTGGCAGTTATGCAGTAAGTAGCTCGGCTCCTTCACTACGAAAATAACACCTTCAGTTGGCCGTAGAGATAAAAAATATGATGAACAACTCTCCCGATCAGCTTACGATTCTTTCGATATATGTGTTGGCGGGGAGTGCGTACATCGTAGGAGAGGAGGATCCCAGCGTGAAACAGGTCGTATCTGCACTTCAAACAAATGGTTCAATTGTGCCGAGCAGTGCGCAGGTGAGGGTGATGTCAAGATGATGTTTGATGTATTTCAGGGTTACATTGGTGCCATTGGAAGATCCTTTCAAAATAAGAGCTCAGACACTCAAGTCCTCTTCACATTGATCACTGGAGTTGTAACTGCCGTCTTTCGTAATGGCAGTATCGATGGTTTTTACACTGATACACCCACGATATCTTTGAGTGTACAGAGATTATCCAACGAGAATTCTACCATTTCAACGCTCAAAAGCGGGTGAGGCATTGCAAAACAATGATGTGAGAGTTGACTGATTTTAGTGCTTTTGGTGATATACCGAACAGAGTTGTGCAGAAGGTGTGAGCAAATTGGGAGATCCACTGACAATTGTAGATTTCTGGAGGAGTGGAAGCATCTATTCTTTTAGTTGCTTATGCTTTTAATCCTTTCTCGAACATAGATAATACCACACATCTGTGAGCGTACCTTTCAATATTATGTATTCTGAATGTTGTCAGGTACTCCAATGTGACAGGACTATCTATATTGTCTGTGCGAGATGGGAGTGATATACATGTCAAGAATTTAGCCGATGAAGATCGTATCACCATCAACATCCCAATTTCAGTTCCTCTCCCTGGAGGAAAAAGTGGGTCACAACTTTAATTTTGGATACATCCTCATACTTGTCAGATTACAGTTGTCAGTATTGGAATGAAACGATTTCAGCTTGGGCGAGTGATGGATGCATTATAAGGAGTATTTCTGAGGACAGTGTGCTGTGTTGGTGTAATCATTTGACGAACTTCTCTCTCACTGCCTCTCCTTCGACACCTCCAACAGTCCCAGTCGTCAACAACCCTACTTCAGATATGGTGATATTCTTTAAAAGGTTTCATTCCTTCTGACTCGTTGTAGACAAGAGTCATCGTAGGTGTGGTGGTAGGATCGATAGTGGCCCTATTTGGGTTCGTCCTCCTCGCCATCATAATCATCAGAAAGAGGAGGGTATCTCTTGTGAAAGGTTTAGAACATAATCAAGATGACTGGGAGAGAATAGAGATGAAAAGAGGGTCACGCATCCCAACCGATAAGATTGTCATTGGAATACTGATGCAGGGAAATTCTGGGGAAATCTACAAGGGAATATACCTTGGCAATCAGGTGGTGGTGTTGAAGCGAGCTAGTCTGCAACAAGACCGGTTGGAGGGGTTCAACAGAGAGGAGGCAGTATTGGAGGTAATTGCGGATATTTATAAATTTCTGATGTAGTATCGTAACAGTCAAATGATACCCGTTGATTTTTGCTAGCAGCTGGTAACATTAAATTCACAAAAATTGATTGATACAGACTCTACATCATCCCCACATCGTGCAATATCTTGGCAAATACAACAGTGCAGGACGAAGGCATATCGTATTAGAGTATTTTACCTTGGGTACTTTCCAGGATCTCGTCCGTCTTGACCATGTCTCGTTCAACCAGATCAACAAGATGTGAGTTATCCTTCAGTAATATCAATATGTGCGACCTTTTTCAAACTTAATTTTTTAGCCTGTCCGAAATTGCATCAGCTCTGCACTACCTCCATGTCCAAGAATTTGCACATTGTGATATCAGATCAAGAAACGTTCTGGTTAAAAAGGAGAGCAACCACACATATTCTGCCAAACTGTGCGATTTTAGTCATACGATGCATTTTGGTGAAGGGAAAGTCACCCAAGCACATCTGGATCATTGCTCGGTGAGATGGATGGTGAGCAATTATTCATTCTCAAACGCATTATACTTAATAATTAGGCACCTGAAGCTGTTATATCGAGAAAGTTTGACACCAAATCTGATGCTTGGTCGTTTGGCGTCATGATGTGGGAGGTGAGCGAAGATTCCGATAACTTTAGCTTAAATATTATTAGGCACACTCTGGTGGGCAAGTCCCCTGGTCACATTTGAGCGATCTGCAGGTGCTTCTTTTGTGATCAAGCAATAAGATAACATATATAGGTGACGCTTGGCTTACAGAAAGGTTTAAAGTTGGTTGATGCACCAAGATGGAACGTACCTATAAGACAAATTGCTCGATTGTGGTATGTTGATTGAAGCCAAAAAGAGTGACTATTAACTTCTGAAATCAGCCTTCAAGAAATTCCGCAAGAGCGCCTTTCTTTGGATCTTGTCTGTGAGAAGATTCAAAACCAAGTTGAAGAGGAAGTATCAGAAGACACACCGAGGGTTCACCACAAAAAACCCAAACCAATGAATAGGGAGGGCACCGTCTCCCCCAAAGATCTTCATAAGTACAAGAGCCCAATGTATGGCTTAGAAGGCGACCACATCGTCCGAATTGACGAGGATAATTATGCGGAAGTTCGTTCGGGAAGTTGTCCAACCACCTACGAAGAAACTAGCACCGAGGATGACTCGCACAGATCAATCGAACAGTACGAGTACGGTGATGACCAACCGCATCCTGGCGTCATTTACGACGAGGTGAGAGACTCCCCTGAGCTGCAGAGATCAGAACGAGATGTCATTTATGGGAAAGGGGACCAGATTACAGAAAGGAATGTTTTGTACGGAGAGGTCAACAATGAATCGTAGAAAAATAAACAATAGGGATCATTCATTCCACCTTCCCCCCATTTATATTTTTGTGTAGGGGATGGGAGACGTGGTAACTGAAGGCATGATGTGCGCGTCATTGCGATGTCAGATGTCAGAACATGTATTGCAAATTCCGACAACGAGGAAAATTGCAAAGAAACAACAGAGCTCGCGAACCTCTGATGAGGCTGATCAAGTGTGAAGATTCCTATAAACACTTTAGATCATTTAAGCAGGACACGAAAAGAATCTGGAGGAATTGCCTATGTTTATTGTTGCCCAACGCGAAAATGTGATCCAAACTTGCAACGGAGCAATTTTGCCCGACAAAAGACGGTGAAATGAACACTTTTATCGGGCCTGGTGAATAATGACGACCGGTGTTTTCGCGCTTTTTGACGTGTCGACATTGTTGTAGCACGCAACCACGACATGACACGGTCAGCAATACCAATTATGATCAACTTTGCAGGTCCGAAAGACTTTTTCGGACCGAAAGAGGGCTTCATAAATCAAAATCATTCTAACCCGACCCTGCAATGTTGAAGGTAGTGCTCCTCTTTTCTCTTGTGGCGTCAGTCTCGGCCAACGCCTACATCATTTACACCTACCGGAATCCTAACTGCACTGGAACACCCATCACCGCTGCCGGTAATGCCCTCAACTTCTGCATTGCCAGTATCATCTCCAATGTCAGCGCAAATAGTGTGATGAGCTACTTCTTTCCGAACCCTACTTGCACCGGTACTCCATCATTCAGTCAGACTTGCACCCTCGGTCAGTGCACCAACACAGGACAGACTTCTACGATGTGCGCTGCTGGTTCCTCATTCAACCCCACTCCGACAGCAAGCGACACCGTCTCCGCCACCTATTACAAGAACGGCTGCAACGGTATGTCTGAACAGAATGATCATCTTTGGATTCTAAATGAGCCTAGGAAGTCCCGCAACAGCCGTTGTGAACTACGGAACGACCAGTGGAGTTGGTGTCTGTGCCCAAACTGGTGGATCTAATCCTCTGTCTTTACAAGTATTTGCGGGAAACAATGCACCTTTCCCCAACTCCGCCACCACCCTCTCAGCTGGAATTTTTGCTGTTGCTGCTCTTTTCGCTCTGTTTTGTTAAAATAAAAAATGTGATTTATTTGGTGAATAATTTCTGACAATTATATAAAGAAAAATATTATTTATTACTCAGAGCTGTTGTCAAGCCGAGCTGCAAGAGTTAGTCCACTTGAAGTTTCAATAAAAACTCACAGTATTTAGCGCGAATGCCTTCCACCTTGGTGTTGTTGATCTTGTGTGCAGGCTTTGCAGACTGAAGTTGTCAGAATCAACCATCAATATAAAATATATTTCGACCAAACCACTACAACGAATCGAGATATCTCACCTTGGTTGACATTTCGACAGATGCAGTCACTTTATTCGTTGCCGCGGCAGTTGCTGACGTCACCTTATTCCACATATCACTGAACTTGAAGGGGGTCGAAGGGGGGGAGGTGGGGGCATTTTCATCTACAACTTGAAATCGACTCTCTTGCTGTCAAATTTCAGCAAATACCATTATGATGACATCAATATATATACAAAAAGATATCTTCGAGACAAAGAACCCACCACTAGACCAATAGAATCGATTGTAAAAGCCCTCCCTTGCCTCTTTAGTTCTCTTTCCTCAATAATAAACTCTTTTCCTTGAACGATCTGTTCTGCAGAATTCGACTCGTGATAAACTCCACAGAATCTTCTCGCGTTAATTGACGTGGAGATTACCGTGAGGTTGCGGAAATTACCTCTGTACGGATTTTATGCAGCAAGTTAAAATGAAACGTGACCAGACATCAAAGAAAGTGAGGAAGCACAGGACGATCAGGATAATCGGGAAGACAAAGTTGAGCGTGTCTACCCACATGGGCAACGCTCTGACATCCATAAATTCATGACGTCACACAAAGATATCTCACCTGATGGGGCGAGCGTAAATCTCTCTGAACGCGGTATCTATGACAACTTCGCCAGCTCTTCCAGAGTCAACCGTTCTGGACATCAACATAAAGTTATACGTAATGGGGAATGTCAATCTATTTTCGTCAATGCGTGTCGGGATGGTGAGTACATACCTGGCTATGTACATAGAGTTGTAGATGAGTGAAGGGGCGTTGGTTTGATGGTGAGGAATGAGTCTGTACAGACCGAAAAAGTTGATTTTAAAGAGGGAAGAATAACAGCAAGCGCTGATGTAGGCCACCGGCAGAAAGACAAACAGCCACTACTCTTGTAAATATAACTAGGCCGTCTTAAGACATTGAATCACCTGAAGACCAAAAGGAAGGTCATCCGGCTTGAGCATATGTGCAAAGATGGATAACTCCGTGTTGACCCCCCATTTGTACAAGCTGAACACCTGTAGATATCTCAAAATCGATTTAAACGAATCAAAACTACCTCTTCGGACCAAACGACGATGATTCCCATACACAGACATAAAAATGCTAAAAATAGCATCACGGGTTTATGCAAGTATAAAAAGAAGACGTATTCTGTGTTATTTAAATTTTAAAATGTCTATAAGACTCACCTATTCGGTCCAATATTGGGGCAAATTTTCCTTCGCGCTTAGATCTGAATTCCCAATTAATTGTGCCGGTTAGCCTTCTCTTCGCGTCGAGTCTGTCTTCTAAATCAAAAGTTCTGTGCAGCAAGTTTACGTAAAGACTGTGATAAATTAATACGGCCATCTACAACGAGAGAAGATTGTATTTCAGCTTCATGCCTTACCTTCTGGCAGCCATTGTAGAATGAGCGCATTCTTTGAGGTCGTGATGTAGATTGACCAATTTATCATAATTGACAAGTGAATCACCCTCTCCCACAAACACATCCCTGTAGAAGGGTGGTGCCTTACGAAATTTCAACAAAATTTCGGCGAAAATTCCGGTCACGTGATTGAAGAAAATGTACCTGTGCGATGATGCGCTCGATGAGGGGGCGGAAGGGATCGTTGGGGTGTATCTTTTCTTCGTACAATCGGATCTGCTTCACCACCTGCCCAAAATCAGCCGACCCAAACTTTTCCCGCCCGAACCAAGAATTCGAAATTTAAAAAAGTCAAAATGACGCACCTTGTCTAAATGTTTCTTCGCCTTCTCGTACTTCTCCTTATATCTAGCCGCCAAAAAATAATAATATTGCAACATGCCGATGTCATCACTGTGCCTGTAGTAATATCCCACGTTTTCAACGAGAGAGTATCCCAGAAAAGCGGTCATCAAAAACATTCCGTAAGAGTTGGAACCGGCAACAGCGACGTTCCTGATGTTCTCGAGACTATAGAAGAAGCTGATCTGCAAACCGCCATGCAAAAGTGCCGCGAAAATACCAACGAAACCTGAAGTGTTTAGAGAACATTTTCTGCATGATCATTTCTATTCTTAAACAATAATTTATTGATCTTTTTGGAATATTTAATTTGGATGTGAGCATGGGATAATCAAAGTATTTATATACTCACCGACGGCTGCGTAGATGGCATAAAAGATCAAGTTGAGCCGGATGGCTGCTCTGATTCGCTCAAAGAAGAAGAACTCTCCGACCATATTAAAGGATTGTGTGATGGGGTATGCAGTCCTGAACAAATTAGACACTTATTTTCTGTACGAAGTGGACTCACCAACATAACACGTAAGTGATCCAATATATGATCTGCCATAAAATGATACACGTGTGCTTGTCTACTACAATCCATGGACCACCACCACAGATCTCCTCTATCATCTCCTCTCTGTCTTCTCCCTGGTGAAGTGGCTCACTTTTCACTCTTGTCAAACAAGCATCATGTTTAGCCTGTGATTCGTGAACAACGTAATCGAAAGGATGAAATCTCATTCTAGAAAATGCTCACTCTAGCAATATCCAAGGGGACCAATAGAGCTATGGAGAAGTTGAGGTACCACCCCACCCACACGATCAAGAACGGCCACCAGCCAATCTTCTTGAAATCAGCGTATCTATATATAACTCGGGTCACAGCGAATGCCAAGATTATACAACCTATGACAAACAACCACCATCCTTTCATCGTCGTTGAGATTAATGTTCGCCAAAAACCCGAAACAATTGTGTTGGTTGTAAACCGACGTGGTTTACCAAAACAACAGAAAGCAGAGCTCATACAACACACCACTCTATTCATCATGTACAAGTAGCACGAATATTAAGACATTCCAACTTTCATTTCTTGAAATCGATTGTCCACAAGACAGGATCTGATACCCACACATCCGCTGTTGGTGTAGACATCTGATTAGACGTGCTCACAAGGCCTCCAAACTCCATCGGTGTCCCATCTGCATGAGATCAACCTGAAATTTAAAAATAATTCATTTACCAAGATCCCATTTAAGACCCTTTGTTGTAGATGAGTTACACCTTCCTCCCAAAGGAATGAGACCGATCTACAACACTTAGTCTATTCCTCTGAACAGGTATTACTTTTGGGCCAACTCGGCAGTGTATGATGTGATTCTGTTCTTTTTTCAACAGAAATGCAGCATTCTCTTCACCCAATAAGACGATTCTTTTGTGGGGGTTATTGAACAAGGAGTTCACGTTAGCCAGTTCTTGTGAGAAATTCCCGCCAAAAGCACCAACGACGAGTATTCTGTTCTGAAGAATTCAATTTTTGAATGAGAAATTTGGCGGGAGATTTACGAACAAGAGACTCACTGATGAGACAGAATCAAGGCATTTTGTGAGATCAGTGGTATCTTGACAAGTATTATGTATGATCTCAGATCCCTGCTGCGATCAGATGGCTGATATCTTGCTGAATCACCTTCTCTGAGTAATATGCTCTGACTTCAGGCCTGATTGAATCTAGATCACCTCTGATGATGTCAGGTATGTATTTTGAGCGCTCTTGATCTGTATTCCAGAAGTCATACAGTCTGTTAGCGCCTCCGTCAGCACAAACAACTTTCACATCTGTGAGATTTGAGTCATTTCGTCACTCAAGGCCACGACTAACTTGAAGTCCAAAATCGAGAAAGATGTGGTGGCATTGTGCTGTTGACGATAATCAAAGCTTCCTCTCCATGTTCTCCCAAGTCAAAGCCTTCATCCTCATCGTTCCTTCCGTCAAGAAAGTAGCGGCTGCAGAAGAAATGTTCTGGCGTGGTGTTCATTGTTGTTGGAGATGAATGACAAAACGAACAAATTTCGTGGCTTCACGAAATTGTCACAGAGCCAGCCGCGGTCCAGATCTTCATATGTACCATATCGAATGTATTTTGTTTTCCATCTGACGCACTCCCTTCTTACTTTCGCTAAATGGAATGTAAAAACATGATGATTTCAATTATCTCAAGTTTGATTGAACTCTTCCACAGAACACAAAGATTTGTGAGTATCGAAGTGAGGTTCCTTTCCCTGTTGAAAATCATAGTGGCGATATGGCTCTGTAAAATGACATCGTCAACTGAACATGTCGCTCATCGAAATTTGCGACCACGCATCCGACAGAACACAGTATCACCCCAAGACACGTCTTTCCTCTGCGGAAAGGTAATTTGATCTGATTTTCTTCTCATCTGTCTCGATTGTCTTAATGACATTTTTGAACGGACAACATTAAACAGCAACAGAAAAGGTCTTCCAAAATGGAAGGCAATAGCAGAGCTCGAGGACGCTCTATTGCTTTGAGCAGTGTTTCGGGTTTCGGTCCAACCGAAAGAGGTAGCTTAGATCCTGAAAAGCTAGAGAGATTGAGGGAAAGAGACAGAGAAAAGAAGGTAATGACACCACGAGCAACCATTATTATTGTGAAGTGTTGTGCCATGCAGAATACTAGTGATGTGATTGTTGATAACTGTATATCTTTTCATCCATTCGAAGGCGATATGAGATACAACAACAATCCCGATATTGTCACTTGATTTAGTAACTTTTTTGCAGAAGGTTCCCCCCAAATTAACAATGAATGGCAGGACGATGAGTTTCTGGGATGATCTTACAAAAAACTTCAAAAAGACATCTTCTTCAGAGGTTAGAAAATGATTTTATGTTTCTCCACTTCACGATACGCACAGAAATACTTCCTTCATCATCGATTTGTTTTGGCAGTTGATGAATGTTGTTCCATCTTCTTGCAGATGCAGCTTCTTATGTTTCATTCATCATGAGATAAATAATCAACAACTCCCATCCTCTCTCGTTTCATTTTTCGGCACATCGACACTTCACCACTCGAATTTTTTTTCATTTTTACAGAAAGAAACTAGTAAGGCCAATTCAATTGTACAAACATCTCCACCTCAGAGTGGAAAGAGTTCCAACTCCAGCTCAGGTCTATAACTGTCCATTTTTATTCTGAGAAATTATTGATTTCAGCGGATTATTGACGCGTTGTAGAGTGCAGTACGATGAACCAGACACCGGAATCACCGAATTCACCGAGGAGGATCCATAACAAGGATGTACACCTCCGAGACTCTATGGTAACTACATTTCATTCAAAATAATATCCAACAATTTTTTCAATTTAATTCAGATTACCGTCTCTTCACATTAAAATCTAATTTCTACTAAAAATCAACATTTCATCCCAAAAATGGCTTGCTAAAAATAATAATTCTTCCAGACAAAACTACGCTTAGACGAAGTTGCCATCATGACTTATCAACGTCAAATTGCAGAGCATCAAACGATTGCGGAAAGAGATCAGGAGATGATACAAAACCTTCAGACACAACTCTATGAGAAGGTTGACAGCCTCGAGATCTTGTCTAAAGAGGTGGAAAAATCCAAGCAACAGATCGCGATTCTGGAGAACAGATTGAGGCAGGCGGAGGGCAGGGCTTTGGCTGCCGAAATGAGTTGTCAAGTTGCAGAGAAGCGAGCTGCGGCGGCGGAGGTGAATGACGTCATCGACCCTTTTTCTGAATCTCGTTGTAGATCGCCACAGAAGCGGCGTTATCACCCGACTTTTTGTTGAAAAACTCGAGTATTCGACAAAAACAGCCCACCCCGCCCTCTTTACAGCTTCCGGTCCCGGTATCCACTCCTGAACTGTCAGATATTCCGACTGTCAAGACCCACAACCGGAGATTCTCCGTCCCCGTTGCCATTATGAAAGGGGAATTGGAGCCACCAGTGTCACCCCCAAAGAGAAAGATCATGACGCATTCTTCCTCCAGAAATGTGATCACGTGACTCTGGAGTTTGTGTTGAAATTTTGACAGGTCCAGCAATTACACGCACTGATCACACACACAAGCAAAACTGTCAATGCAGAAGAAAAAGGTATGAGATTTCAATTTAACGAAATAAATAAAATTGACCAGTTGTAGATGAACAATCTGAGATGTCAGACACCTCGTTGATGAATAGTAGTGCAGATATTACGGATGACACAGCCAATTCAACAGCTCCATCATTGTTATCTTCGTCGATGAACTTAGATGTAAGTCTGCTGCGGTTTT
>KV921021.1:22770-36922 GCA_002081555.1 Protostelium mycophagum | reverse complement strand
TCATCTACAACTAGACACCTCCAAAAGCACTGTCACCCTCGGAATCTACAACCCCATCCAGGAATACGGCCAACCACAACGAGACAATGCGAAGAATGATGGAAAGAATGTCCAAAATATCTGGTTCCTCCAACAGAGGTTCTCTCGATAGTAAGTCTCTAAAGATATCTCGAAACACTGATGACGTCATAGCGGAGTGGAACTCCGGCACGACCACCCCCACCGGACCCTTCGTATCCCCTGCCCCTAATTCTCCGGTTATTTCTCCGATGGTTGTAGATTGGCAGTCTCATTCTTTTTTGAGCGACATGGCCTATCAATTCGCCCGAGGCGAACAAAACGCTGTCAAGAAAAAACTCTTGAAATATCTCGGAAAAGGTCGGTCTACAACTCCAATCCATTTTTCTGACGAAATTTCAGAGAAATCTCGTGTTGAGTTGATGAAGGCAAGAGATAAGTATGGACAGAGTGTTTTACATTTATGTACAGATGGAGCACCAGAGTTGATCGAACTGCTTCTCCCTGAAAAAAAAAGTGAGGATGCTTCTCCACACAATGGAGCAACAAAAATATGACACACGGCAAAGCCGATACAAAATCCTTTTCTGGGAGATGATGTCATACTGACGTCATGTACAGTCGACCCGCTGTGTCGACAGATGCTTAATGCACAAGACATGAGAGGGTGGTCAGCGTTGGCATACGCCGCGATGAAAGGGGATGAGCACGTGTTATCACTATTATTGTCCAGAGGTGCCAGTCCCGATCAATTGGTCCTGCATCGTACGTAATGATGACGTCATAACATGCGTCTAAATTTCGAGCAGACTTTTGTGCCCAATTTTGTTCGAAGGGCACGAGGAATTTGCTGTCTACAATGACAACCAGGGGTATTAGTTTGGACAATCCACCAGAAGGCAGCGAGACGGTAATATTTTTTAAAAGTTGAAAAAATCTCGTTGTAGATGACAGGATGCAGGGTGACAGGCCTTTACACGCAGCGATTGCGAATAACAAAGAGACCGGTACACACGGAATCAGTGGGGCCGTTGCCATGGTTGAGATATTACTGCAGATGGGTGCAGATCCAAATCTGCCCAACACCAAAGGTAAGTGTAGAGATCTGTCATTGTAACATCTATGACAAAATAATAATGGATTTTGTGATACATATTCCACATCTACATGCTGATGGTTCAGGTGACTACCCAATTCATTGGGCTGTTTACGCCAATAAGATCAGGGTTGTAAAGATATTATCCATGCACGGAGCAAACCTGACCCTGAAGGGTTCGGAGAATTTAACTCCGGAAGAATTGTCCAGGAATACCGGAAAGACGGAGATGTGCAACTGCATTCTGAAAATCAGTCAGGTTGGTATTTATCTCCGCGTTGTAGATCACAAAAACATCCCCAACTATTTCTAATACGCCATCCTCTCATTTCAAAACTGTTGAAGGCACTGACTGGATTAGATATCCAATATCTTATCGGGTGTAGAGATACCATTGGTAGAGAAGAAAGACATATTGGGTAAGATGATAGAGGAGGAGATAGGTGAGGAGGAGTTCAAAGACTTGACCTTGGATATCCTCAGAGCCATGGGCGTACGTAATGCCAGCGCACTCGCGGTGAGCCTCGTTGTAGAACGAGAATGATTCCGGGTACGAATGATTGAGACGGTTGTAGTTGTTGTTCTCTGCGCAGGAGAAGTTGAAGTTGACCCAATCTACAACCAATAATAGATTCGGTAAGTCCTCGTCAGCAGATGGTGCGATGTTAATCAGCAGTGCATCAGAAAAGTGAGTGAAATTTCTTCTGAATTTCACTGAAAAATCTCAGAGGGAGTGAAGACTCGACCTTGTCCTTCGAGGTATGTCTCGTTGTAGATCCACATTCTGTCCACAAAAGATTTGAAATTTCTTGGAATTTGACAATCTCAGGGCTGGGCTTCTGCTCTACACAATGGCAGCGAATTGCGGAAGAACTACAAAGTATATGACGCAATGCAAACAACAAAGGATGTCACTGAAGAGTCCGATCGTTTATCTAGCCGTCTGAATCAGCTATCTCTGCGGCCCAGAAATGCAGAAGGCACGAGGTTTGAAATTTGAATTTTGGGTTTTGGCGGGAAAATGAAATTTCTAGGAACGATTCCAATTTATTTGCGGCTGTTAGTGACCAACTGTACGACACAGCAGACAGGTCCAATGAATTGAGACAGGTATGTACATCAGAAATCAGTTGTAGATTGAGAACTCACAGAAATGTGTCAACTGGCTGACAGAACACGGAATTTCAGCGAAAATTCCGGCGGCAGAAACTCGTCTTTCCTCATTCATAAAAAATTGCACGTGGGAGGACTATTGCAAGTGAGAACCTTACAAGAAATTTCCGTCTATTTTTCCAAGAACTTTCTCTGACGTCATACTAGGGATATGAAGAAGGAGGGGTGGGGGGATGCACTGTGCGCATTCGCATTGTGTCAAGTATGTCAGTGTCAATTTGTCATCGTGACATCTGTTCCTGGAACACAGTTTATGGTCTCACTGTCTCCTTACAAGGTAATCCCTCGAAGACATTAACCGAATTATAATCATTACCGTGATTCGCGGTAAGGTTACCGGTGCATAACGGGATCTTCCCTGCTTTCTACATTTCAAAATCACATTTCCTCTAAGATTACAATAAAAATTGACATTTTCAGACTGATAACGAGAATACCGGGCGGACCGTAATCTTGTCCCATAACTCCGGAAAATTTTGGTTCTCTTCACTGAACAAAATCGCTGAAAACCCGATTCTACAACAATGGGGTGACACTATCGATTTCAGACAGTTGAAGCTGGTCAGAAAAATAGGACAGGGAGGGGATGGGAAAGTGTACGAAGGTTCTTGGAAGGGTATTCGCGTGGCAATCAAGAAGGTAATTCAACTCGTTGTAGACGGAATTTTCACGATTTTTTTTGGGTATCGACGGGATAAAGTATTTCAAGACTTGTCGTTGTAGACGTGATTGTAAACGGATGATAGGTTAATAATGTGGGAGAGAGGGAGAGTGGTAACCCATGGAAGAGCCCAAGTCAAAACACGAATAGAGATAATGAGGCGATGAACAGATTCCGACAAGAGATAGCCATGATGAAGCGGTTAAGATTTCCAAACATTTTGATGTAAGTGCAATCAGTCTACAACTACAATGATGTAGACTGAGAATAATAGGTATATGGGGACATCTGTACAAGGGCAGAATATCTATATGGTCACCGAGTTCATGGAACAAGGCAGTCTGAGAACCGTTCTTCAGAACGAGGGAGAAAGGTTATCATGGGCTATTAGATTACGCATCTCCTTGGAAATAGCATCTGGAGTACACTATCTACACTCACTCAGACCCCCAATTGTCCATAGGGTGATTTATTATTTATTATTGATCAATATTTTATTTCAAACTTCTTGTACAAAAAAGGACCAATAAATGCACAAGAAAATAATCAATATTTCAGGACTTAAAGTCATCGAATGTACTGGTGGGACAGAACTACCACATCAAGCTTTCAGACTTTGGTGTCGCCCGAATATTGGAGGGACAAAACATGTTGAAGACTTTCTGTTCCACATTAGCATGGACTGCACCTGAGGTCTCTTTGCCATTTCTTTTGTCAATTTAATTTGATTTAGATTCTGAATGCGGAAGACTACAACGAGAAGGTCGACGTCTATTCATTCGGTGAGTGCATCTACAACGATTCTCCCTGAAATTTCAAGGAATTCTCCTCTGGGAGGTTCTTACAGGCCGCACACCGTACGATCGGTTCTCAGAACAAGAAATTCTGATGGGTGTATCACAACAAGACTTGAGACCTGAAATTTCACCGGAAATTCCGCAAGAACTACAACACCTCATGACTAGGTGCTGGACCAAAAACTCTTCAGAAAGGCCGAATTTTGAATGGATCACAGAAGAATTGAACAGGTGACCCATTTTGAAATTCAAAATATGGCGGGAAAACTCTGAATCTTCTGGGAATTTAAAAAGCTGACCGTTTTCAGGATTAGCTCAGGCATCGAACATATGCAAGTTGAGATGGTTGCCATGGCACAGACACCACCTGTCAATCACATTGTGCGTAGCACCTCAGCACAAGTTGAAAGTTCTGGGAATTATTGGCAGATCGACCCGGAGGATCTGATCTATGACATCAAAGATCTTGTTGGATCGGGTAATTTTTCTGAAATTTGAGCATCTACAACGAGATTTTGAGACTTGATAGGGGCATCTGCGAATGTGTACAAAGGGCTGTACAGACAACAAGATGTGGCAATCAAGGTAAAACAAATTCAATTCAATTCTTCTAAAAGTAATACTGGAAATTCAATCATTATTTAGTAAAACAATGATTCAATAATAACAAAATATTTAATTGAAAATAATTATTTTAGGTCATGAAACAAATTCCAAACGAGGAAGATCTAATCGAAATTCAAAAAGAACTCGAAGTTTTGTCCAGGTTCGTCCTGAAATTTCGCTGAAATTTCTCAACATATCAGGTTGCGCACACCCAGCTTGGTCTTCTTCTATGGTGCAAGTTTGGGTGACAATTGTTGTATCATTACCGAATATATCAGTGGAGGTAAGGACAATCCCTCTACAACGAGCCATTCTTTTCGAATCAAATATTAATATAGATAGGCACACTTCACGACACACTCAATCACAAAGAATACGTCTTTGGTTGGGAACAGGTTTATTTTTATTTTAAAAAAATCTTAATTTAAAATTAGGTGATCCATTTTGCCTTGAAACTGGCGAAAGGACTTCACTTTCTTCACACTTGGAAGCCACCGGTGATACACCGAGACTTGAAGCCTTCAAATCTGCTTGTAGATCGTGACGATCTGCGAATCTGCGACCTGGGTCTGGCGCGGTTTTTGGGAACGGGGAACAAGGACATCACCTTATTCAAGTGTAAAGGAACGCCGGTGAGTTGTTCGTCTACATCGATGTAAAGATACAAAAGATCAAACTTTTGAAATGATCGCGATAACATTTTGAAATTTAAATAGTTGTATGTGGCGCCAGAAGTTTACTATTCTGGAGTGGAAATTGAAAGCAAGAAAGAAGCAGAAGAATTCACACAAGCCGGGTACAGCACAAAATCGGTAAGAGTATTCGTTATTTACAAAAAATTTTGAATATATCCAGGATATCTTTAGTTTCAGTATTATTTTATGGGTGGGTATTCATTGTCTCGTTGTAGATGACTGAATATCTCAGGAAATGGTTTCCCGCGTCTTTTTCGGAAAATACCAGACCCCATATTATTCCGATGATAAAGGCCTGCAGTACGATGCCGCTGTGTTAATTCAAGTGGCCAGGAAAAATCTACGACCTTCCATCAGGTAATTTCACATTCTACAACTATGTAGATCCTCAATCCATTAACCTGTACAGACCGGAAATTCCGACCAGCATTTCGACTTTATTGCAATGGTGCTGGAATAAAGACCCGAACCTGAGACCTTCAGCCCTCACAATTATCGAGCAACTACAACAGATACAGGCTGACTACAACGCAAACCCGGCGAGGTGAATCTCTTGGATTTTCTTGTGTGATCATGCTGACTGGTTGTAGATGGAATAGGATCACTGTGAATCCGTTTGTACCGTCTCTATCCGCGCTGTCACCGCGTAAAGTGGCTAAAGTTGAATCTAAAAATAAATAATTATTCGGGAAGAAATTTCTTTTTGTACAATTTCAGGAAATGAGTTTATTGTGGGATCACAAGTTGAGGGGGTAGTCAGCCTTGTGGCTGTTTCTTCTGTGGACTGCAGCTGCCTTGGCGCCCAAGTGGTCGAATTCCTGCTGTGCAGCAGGGCTCAGGCTACCTCTCAGCTTCTCCTGCTCCTCTTTGGATGATTCCAAGTAAGTAGTCCAGAGTTCCACAAAGTCATATGTGAAACCGAGCTCGTCTTCGTCTGATTGACCGTCCCAGAGGTCAGCAGAAGGTGCGGCCTCTAAAACAGATTGAGGAACGTTGAGCACTCTTCCTACGGCGAAAACCTAAGTTGATCACGATCATGATCGTAATGAAAAGCACGAGTACTACCTCTGATTTGTGAAGATCGGCGATGAGCTGGATGTCAGCAACACCATCACCAGCCTTGCAGAAGTAGTAGAGGTACCCATCTTCGTCCTTGTTTCCTGTACCAACGACAATCGCTGGTGTTCCATTTTGGGTCAACAATTGTGCGGTGTAGAATCCAACAGGTGTTCTCATGTAGCTTCTCAACTGCCCACTGGCAAAGTTACCACCTATGGATGTTACTTTGACAGGAGATATCAGAAGACGAACCTTCCACTCCGATGTTTCGGTCAACAAGAGGTTTCAAGAGATCAAACACGGGTGTCTGATCAACAGTGAAGATCTCGGACTTGGGGAAGTGTGTTGACAACTCCAAAGCTCTCTTCCAGATCTTCTCAGTGGAATGGATAGGCTGAGCAACACCAACGACACGCTGAATCGGTGATCCTTTTGTCAAGTCAGTTCTAATCTCACTATTTTTACGCACCCTCTAAAGACATGGCATGGTGGCAAATGGCCAAGATGACGGAAGAATCGACTCCTCCTGAGACACTGACAACAGCTGCCTTAAGACCGAACTTCTTGCAATAGTCGTTCAAAATGCCTGCTTTCTTGTCAGCCCATTCACGAGCTACAAAGTTTTTCTTCTGTCTGATGTTCTGTAAAGCGTGTTGGAGTTCCTCGTGGAGAGCTGGGAGATTAGACATGATGTCGGATGTTTGATTGTGTATGGGAGTCCCGCACTTTCGCGAAGAACTCACTACAACGTGGCGAATTGCGTTGTTGGACAATTCACCAGTTACGTTACATTCAGCCTCATCAAATGAATTGGGGACAATTTTACAGAGGTTCACGTCAGCGATTTACTTGGCACAACACGAACATTAAGAGGAACTTCTTTACGCAGAAGAAGACACAAGACGATCGTCCTTTTGGAGGTACATGATTCATCAAACCAGATGAGTCTGACAAAAGGAAGGCGCTTTTGAAGGATCATGGTGGAAGAGAAATCAAAAGGGTGTTTTAAAGTGGGGAGGCATCTCTGGTGGTCTCTTCGGTATATATTACCTCACACATCTCGATCAAGTGGAAATCAGTGGTAATGTATCTTTCACCAGATTTCATCGAGTGACGTCATCAGGTCGTTGGAGGATGATCGATCTTTCAAAAGAGCAGGAGAATGCGCTGGGTAAAGGCATGTTTGAAAAGATATTGGAACAACACAAAGACAAGATTCTTCCTGATAACAATAGAGTGAGCCTTCTTTCATGTTCCACGAAGTTATAAAACCAATTCCAATTATCTTTTTGAACGGTTATTACCAGAGACTTTTCGAGCTGAGTCCTAATGTTTATGGACATTGCCATGACATACAAGAATAATATAATGATATCTTTAGCACACACAGGCAATCAGAAAGGTAGGAGAGAGGATTGTGGCATCCAGTGGTATTCCAGATTTACAAAAATTGGAATGGGAGTGGATCGTGATACAGGACCCACAAGTTAACGCTTTCGTGCTACCAGGTACCAATATTCTTTTGTATCTTATTATGTTTATCCAAGATATTTTACTGTTCCAAAATACCACAAAGATATCAAGTAACTCTTCATGATCACACATGAAAAACTCGATCATAAGATCATTAAATATTAATGAATAATACATAGGTGGAAAAGTGTGCGTTTTTACGGGTATTCTACCACTCATGAAAAATGAGGCTGGCATGGCAACTGTATTATCTCACGAGATAGGTCACGTGCTCGCCCGCCACCACGCTGAGGGTGATGACGTCATCTGATCGTTTTGTTCATTGTAGATTGATATGTACAGGTGTTGGGTTCAACAAATTCACATGGATATTAAATATTTTTGTCTCTTCTGTTTTTCACATTGGGATTCTTGTTCCTCTGGTACGAATGTAGTTGTAAATGTATCTGACAGTTGTAGATGACAAGTGTCACTTTGACACTTCCATTTTCCAGAAAAAGAGAGACGGAAGCTGATCTCATAGGGTGACCACACTTTTTCATCTTGAAATTTTGTCGAGTTTTCATTGAGATTTCTAGGTTAGTATTGATGGCTCGGGCGTGTTATGATTATAGACAAGCTCCGGAAGTCTGGAAGCGGATGTCCACAGTCGAAAAAACTCAAGTAAGTTGAGACATGTGGTCGATTATTCTCATCCTGTCAGGGACCCAAATACCTGTCCACACATCCACCACATAAAGACAGAGTCGTAAGGCTTGAAGAGTCTCTGCCGAAGGCTGCCATGGAAGCTGACAAAGTGAGAGTTTTTCACTCGAAGAAATGTCTTTGGCACACGCGCCATCCAAAATCTCTTCTGTTCAATTGGATTTCTTGACATGCAAGATATATTTATGTCTATCTGATGAATGAAGGCAAACTGCAAACCTCGAAACACCATTAGATCCGTAATCTCATTCAGCTGATGAGGATAAAGAATGAAATACGTCACTCTTCCTCATGATGAGCATATTATTTGTGATGTCTCTGGGAAGCCTGGGACGATGTCGTGGTTGGATAAAATGTGCACTTGATTGATTTACGGCTGTTACCGTGTCAGCAACAAGACCGTGTGCGTTGTAGAAGCTCGATACTTAAAAAAGCCGAAAGAGAAAGCAGATAAGCTTCCTGATCTCTAAATACGAACCAACTGGATAATTAGCCTTCCAAGCCTACGATTAACTTTACCGCTTCAGAATTGTCCTTTCAGAGATTGATTGTGAGGTGATCATTTCCAGTGCCGACCACGGCCTTCATGGGATTCTATAAGTGTATACCAGTTGATATAAACACCACACAGCAAGATGGGTGTCAATATGAGCAGACAGGTAGAGTATTACTCATGATTAAGTCTCCGCAGAGCCTAATTCTGCAGGTGAAAGCGGAGACCAGCCCGAGAGAAGACGGGCTGAATGACTCGTCTTCGAATGTGACATGGGTGATGAGAAGACTCGGCAGTGCTCGAAGCGCACCTGCGGGTCCATCACATTTGGAAGGCATCGCGGACGCAGCACTGAGAAAGACACAAGCAAAAATTTCACACGACAAATATGGAATCAGTTTAGACGATACAGACGACGAGGTAGCCGAAGATCTGCCTCAAAATGAGGTGAGAAGAGTGCAGATGATTCGAATATTGATCACGATGAAATCCTTCGAGTATGATCGGTGACAATCGCCAGATTGGGGCGAAATCAAGATCCGGTTCATTAACTACAAATAATGAGCTTGAGGGGCATTCTGTGCAGAGTTCTCTGGCCATGTCAGTAGGTGCGGTGTTAAAGTGGCCTATATTTCTATATTTTGATTTTCTTCAGATTCCATGTGGAGCTGCGATGACACAAGGAAAGCTGATCAGGGTGACGGAGATGATGTAGATAATGACGGTTATTTTGATTCAATGGAAAGAGAGGTAAGCCTTCTGATGGAAAGACACCAAGCAACATTTCAATTGCTAAAGAAAACAGGTTTTAGAAGAACAAAAACCCACACCAAATACATATAGACAAATACGGTATATTTTTCAGGACCTCTGAGCGTAATGAGTCACTCACTGCAATCAGATGGCAGAAAGGAAATTTGATAGGATCAGGAGCTTTTGGCAAAGTCTGTTTGGGATTAAATTTAGACACAGGAGAGCTACTGGCAGTCAAACAAGTATATTTACTGAGTAATGATGCGGCCAAGACATCACACGATGTGAGTGCATGGAATGATTATTTTATTTTTGGACACCGATGAAAATCATTAAAATAGATTTGTTTACCGTTGTAGATTGCCTTATTCGAACAAGAAGTGGCTGTAATGGGAGAATTGTATCATGAAAACATAGTCAGGTAGTCCCAATTGATTTATAGATTATAACAAATCTGACTGAGAACTAAAAGATATTATGGTACTGCCATAGAAGACGGATGCCTGAATATTTTCTTGGAATATGCTCCAGGTGGTTCGATATCTGCTTTGCTGCAGAGATTTGGACGCTTTAGTGAAAACATCATCAAAGTGTACACACGACAAATTCTGGCGGGTTTAGATTATTTACATCGCCATAAGATCATACACCGAGGTGCGTCTGCGGAATGTCTCTGTTCTAATCACGATTATAGACATTAAAGGAGCGAACATCTTGGTGGACAACAACGGAGTAGTCAAGCTGGCCGATTTTGGAGCATCAAAGAAATTAGAAGGTGTGTCCAGGGTTTTGATCTTGTGTTCATCACATCAGGGCTGATCAATGCGCACAATGGCCTGCGCTCTTTGACTGGAACACCATATTACATGGCACCAGAAGTGATCAGACAGTCTGGACACGGACGGTATATCTCGAAATTTCATTGATAATTCACTTATTTCGGACAGACAAGCAGATATTTGGAGTGTGGGATGTACAGTATATGAAATGTTCACGGGGAAGCCCCCCTGGTATGAGATTCAAGATCATATCTCCGCACTCTTCCATATTGCATCAGACGGTACAACCCCTCCACTCATCGACACGATGCCTCCCGAAATGAAAGATTTTCTTGTACAATGTTTCAAAAGGTATGATAAGAAGACGTAATTCTGTTCAAGTAATGGACATCTCAGGAACCCGCAAGAGAGACCCAACGCATCCAGACTTCTCGCTCATAAATTTGTGAGACCACCTTCTGAAGGACAGTTGAATAGATCAAGCTCAAGATCAACATCCCAGACCAAGAGGTTGAGCAGCCCAGTGGTACCTTTGAAGCCTAGCACAGCTGACAGAATCTTGCCCAAAGCGAGCCCCACATTGATGAGAGAGCAGAGTTTTGTGAGAGGATTGACCAGTTCGAATTCTCTGTCAAGAAGTTCCTCCAAGGGAGAAGGTGAGGACCTCTTCATTTGGTTTATTAATCCGATTAGGTGAGATATACAGAGATCATGATGATTTCAACCCAATGGAAGAGCCATCCTGGGCTCCCAATAATTCGGCACGCGTCAGTCCAGATGTAAGTTTCTCTTGTACAGCGAATAGGACAAGAGTAACCATGTCCTCAGAAGCGTAATATGAGCTGGGTAGAAAGTAAGCTGAGGAATACCCCCTCATCGCCATCAATAACGCGCTCTGTCTCACCACCAATGGAAGAGAAGAGAAAGTCTGTACCGAGAGTCATCGAACCGCTCGACTTAGATGATGATGATGTCGCGGAAGATGACGGCAGCACCGATGAAGAGGAAGAGATCAAAGAGGTCAGCTTTGATTTCCTCGAGTATCTATTCAATCTTTCAGATCGACCACACAACGCTGGTCAATTTTGTGCGGAGAAGTGCCAAGAGAGGAACAGAAAAATTAGTCAAGGGGACACCGCTATTACAGGTGACATCAAATCTTTAAAGAAAGCTGAACGTTGCAGTCAATCAAGGACATCAACGGATTGAAAGCTACGGACGACCAAATTGTAGATACTTATTTGTACATGACGTCACGACGCAGTCGAGATGTTCCTCTTCGGCCAGATTCAGATCCACCAAAGACATAAAGGATTCGAAAAACTCCATTATACATTATTCTTTCTTTATTTTTAAATCGTTGCGTGTTATTATGTCTGGAGTTTCATCAGTCGTTTCGAAATCTTGAGTCTTCTACCTGATGAAAATAAACTGGCTGTACTTGATTCTGGCCTGGATCGACCCTCATGTATTGAGGCGGTTGGCCTTGTGGTAATTGCATTGATTGTCCTCCCATAACCACACTGGTATAATTGCTCGGCTGCAACACTTGCCGCACAGGGCCTCCAGAGGGTTGAGGGTTCGGGTCAATCATGTGGACAGGTGCAGGCTAATATTCATTAGAAGATATTTTTATGAGAGTTCGTACCTGTATATATTGTGGGGGAGGGATTATTACGTTGCCGTAGTTTTGTGGTTGTACTTGCAGGGCCATTGGCACATAAGACGGTTTTATGTTGTTATCTTCCTGCGCAAAGTTAAATCTGAATCTACAGCTGGGGTAGACTCACATTATACATCGGGGCGATTCGTCCGAGTTTCTGTCTTGTCGCGTCTGAGCTAAATCTCTTCCAGCCCATCATCATTCCAAAGATTCCAATTACTGTGAATACGGCAATGAGAGGACTGGCTACCGCAATCTTCAATATCCCATTCCTGTCATTCTATTAGTATTTTCGTGTATTGTGTTAAACTCACATCATCACAACACATAAAGCGTTGGAAGTGCCGTTGATCGCTTGCTGGAAGAATTCGCAACTGAGAAGCGGAATCGCTTGTGTAAATAAGATGCTCTCGTATTCAAACATCGTGGTTAGTGAGGAATTAACGGTTGCCGTCAAATTGAGGAAGTCGGAATTTCGGCAGCTTACTGCGCAGTCTATAAAAGTAGTGTTTTGCTCGTAGCATATTGTATATCCTGTTGTACAGCTTCCCGTGAATGGACAATCGGACGAGCCCGTACACCCTATGAGTGTGTCCTCTACAATCTGCCAACTTCAGTCTCGGTGGCACAGAATATAAACTCACCGTAGTGTTAAGGAAAATAGGTAGTGTCCCTACGGTGCAATTTTGGCTCGTGAAGGTGGAATTACAGAAGACATGTGGTTTCGAACAGAGGTCCAAGGCACCGCTGCAGGCTACTGTCGTAGCTTCCTCTGCCAAATTGACAACAAAATTTTTGACTGGTATGAACTCTGTACAATTGATCGCTTCACTAAAAGGCGTCGGGGTTGTTGTATTCTGAACAAAGATATCTTAGTGTGTCAGTCCACCTCCAAGTAAACAAGATGACTTACTGATCTCGGCGCATGCATCATAACCGACCGCGTACACACCAAGATGAAGAGAGAAGATAATGCCGACAATAATTAGAGCTAAGAAACTTAATAGGCCAGGGCTAGGTTAACTTTCAGTGGATAAATTTTGAGGTAATGAACTCACATGAGGGCACACCACCTCCAATTGCAGACCGCACCACAGCTTCCCAGAAATAGAAAGATGGATGACAAACCTAAAGCGGCGATTGTGCCATAATCTCTGTACTTATTATAGAGGTCAATGTAACCAGAGAATGTCCTCAATAAATTTAGTGTGCTGTTCCCTTTCTCGATGAGTGTTTGAAGCTGAAAGACATCAGCCGGTATGTGAGTATGATTCTACCTACAGTTCCAGCTTGAGCGTTGGCCTCTTGAACATTGGCCAGAGACGCATTGATGTTGATCGCCATGTTGATTATATCATTTCCAGAAGAGAGAAGATTGGTTTCTAAAGTCGTGACTCCAGTACTGACTGCTTTTGAACCCACAAATCCCAAAACCAAAAATCCGCTTATCCCATTATTTTTAATCAAACATGCTTCTATACTCACAGTGCAAGCATGAAACACACAAAGACGGCAAATTTGACAAGGAAGACTGATCGTCCAGAATAACCTGGGAAGTCCTGTGGAAGACCAGGACAACAGCAACCAACAGACCTCTTCTTTCCGCCAAATGTGTTGCAGCATAATCTCCCAAAACAGAAGATGAAAAACCCCAGAAGAGTAAATACAGCGATGACGATGCCTGGGATGAACCATATTCCCACGTTCTTACAGGATCATTCTGATGATCTCAGCTAAACTCCTCTCACCTTGAAATAAATCGTCCAGTGACATGCATCATTTTGATAACTGCAGAACCTGCCACTTGATTGCTGTCCGTCCAATGTCTTTGTGACTCCCAGAAGAGCTAAAGGCTCTCTTCCAGTATTTGTTGTTACTTCTCGAGTGTTTTCATTGAAGATATCATACACATGTGGTAATACACCCATCCACATCACCCCGAAGAACAGAGCGAGGCCAAGAAAGCCACCATGACCCGCCACAAGCTTCATGGTGGTCGCTCCGAAGCTTCGTTGAAATGCTAGAGATTTCAGTAACCTTCTTACCGCGGCCCTTCCGTTAACAGAAATAGATTGGGCTGTTCACTGGCTTCGGGTTGACAGCAGAACGCGAAATAGATCTGTCTCAATCTGCTCCCAAAGACATTGTGGGCCTTCCACAGCATGAGGCAAGAGGCGAAGG
>KV921021.1:0-22670 GCA_002081555.1 Protostelium mycophagum | reverse complement strand
CTGCCTTTTTATGATCTATGTTGTACATGCGAACATCACTGAGCCAAGAATACGAATAAAAGAATAATTGTCGAATTTATGATGACTCATGGTTTATTGTTATTACAATTAAGCAGCCCAGATGATGAGGGTGCCGTCGAGGCCAGAAGTGGAGTACTGGCTGACGTTGGTTCCAGCGAGCTTGTATGCCTGGATGCAGCTGCCTCCATCAGTTCATGTCAAAGATTGAGATCGTATGTCCATCTACCTGATCGAGTTCTGGTGCTTGGTGGTGAGCTTGGTCTCATTGGAAGAAGATCCGAGGTTGTCTTGGTTCTTGAATTTGTCCATGGCAGAGACGACCTTGGGTGCTCCAGCAGCGGCACCTACCAGAGTCAAAACACAAATCTAGAATGTCTAAACGGACCTCCTGTGTCAACCTTCTTTCCAAAGACCCAACCTCCATTGTTAGTGAAGGTGATGGGTGTGCAGTCGTGACCGACGGCAACTGCCTGAGTCTCAGAGGTGAAGAGGAGATCTCTGAAGGGCAGATCTCTGTGCTTCACAGTTTGGACTTGGGCTTGTCCAGAAGAGATGTCTAAAAAGTGAACAGTGGAGTCCTGTGCGGCGTATCCGAGGACGTTTCCAGAAGGAGACCAGGCGACGCTCTGGACCCATCCATTGGTCTCTGATTCGGCGATGAGCTCTCCAAAGGGTGCCTTTGTACCCATGGGGAGAGTGGGGGCGCTGAATAATGGTCAGATCAAATGAGACACTTCGATGATTAAATCGTCAATCGTAAAATAATATAAAATTACCTCTTATCGACTCCCTTGATCAAGGCAGAGAAAATACGAGCCTTGTAGTCAGTGGAAGCAGTAGCAAGGAGAGCATTGCTAGGGTGCCATGCGATGTGAGTAACGGTGGAGGTGTGCTTCTTAATGTGCTTAGACACCCACCAGTCGTGATCGGACTCGAAAGAGCAGACAGAGACAAGGTTAGCTCCGCAGGCAACGGCGAACTTGTTCTCTATAATTTGGAATGAATGATTTGTGGTATCGATTTACGAAGACCTACCATGAGGAGACCACTTTACGTGAGTTGCAGCGCGGTTGATTCTGAGAATGACAAGGACTGGCTTCCACACGTTGTTGGTGAGGGTCCACACGTAAGCATTACGATCCTGAGAGCAGGAGACGATACGGTTAGACTTGGGTGCCCAGTCGATTCCAGTCACGACCTGATCGTGCTGATCTTCTGTCAGTTTTGAAAGATCTCCAACACAATAACAAAGGAGTATTAGAGGAGCATGAACGTCTGCATCGAAAGAAAGAAAATAAAAAACGGACCTCGGCAAGCTTGGCCTCCAAAGTGTATGCATTTCCTGCCTTCTTGTAGATGTGAATCTCGTTGTTGTTGGGGCAAAGGGCGACCTCTGCAGAGATAATTAATAAAGACCAAGGGGATCCACGTGGTCTTATATTTTATGCATATCCTCGGATCTCATATCAGATATGAACTCTCACTTGTGCCGTCGGCGTTCCAGGCGTGGCAGGTGATCGAGGAGACTCCGGGGAACTTGCCAATGTCAGACATTATAGAGGTGGTTCAAGATGTGTGGCCCGACGCACGGAACAAATAGCGGACGTGTCGACCATTGTGTTGCACTGTCTACAACGATGACTCATCTACAAACGAAAAATGTCACCAAAGGGCAACAGATACAAACAAGAAATAGAAAGCCAAGTGAGCCTTTCAAAAACGCAAGAGACTCTTTATTCTTTGTGAACAGAGCAGACAGCAGCTTGATTTGTCGGGTAGATGACAAGGTCAGAGATCTGGACATGGGGAGGTCTGCTGGTGTCAATCACATAAAAATGACGGATTCTTTACCTGCTTGTCACGTAGGCAACGGCTTCGGCGACATCATCAGCGCACAAGGCGTTGATGCCTGTCCCCACGTCAACATCAAAGGAACACAGTAGTCCTCACCTTTGTAAACGCTCTTAGCCTTGTCCTTGTCTCCTCCAAAACGAATTTGGCTGAACTCTGTCTCAACAAGTCCAGGGCAGATGGAAGACACACGGATGGGGGTGGCCACCACCTGTCATCTTTCAACACGTCTGCATGCCAACGAGTTCCAAGAATTTTCTTGACAACTGTGCCTGGCACAATCCAAATTTGGACTTGTACAGACCTCCTTTCTGAGGGCTTCGGTCAAACCTTGTACGGCGTGTTTTGTGGCGCAGTAAACTGAACCTCCCGGGTATCCTTCGAGACCGGCGACACTGCTAATGTTGACGATGTCTCCCTTCTTTCTTTCCAAGAATCCGGGTAACAACGCTCTAAAGATGATTCAGTCGTCGCATAAGATTCGGAAAGTCACCTCAAGATGTAGAAGACACCCTTGACGTTGACGTCGACCATGTTGTCGATGTCGTCCAAGCTGTTCTCGAAGGTGTGCTTCACACCTAAGGCGAGACCGGCATTGTTTACAAGGACATCAACATTCTTGAGCTCCGCGGGGATGGCCGACACGAATTTCTCGACAGATTCGCGGCTGGTGACGTCTAAAGGATGCACAAATCTGACGAGTCAATATGGATCGTCAGTGATAGTGTCACTCACACTTGAACACCATGTTTCGAAGACAGCTCCTTCTGTAAAGCTTCCAGACGTTCTACACGTCTCGCTCCGAGCACCTGTAGAGATTAAGAGGGATCGATGACAAGGCGACATACAAGATTAGATCCGTTACTGGCGAAGATCTTGGCGATTCCCTCTCCAATTCCTGAAGAAGCTCCAGTTCTAAAGTTTATCAGTAGTTTGAACGTGTATTTTGACTCACATCACTGTGACTCTTCCCTTGAGGCTTGCGAATAAACTCATGTCTGTGATGAATCAGATGGAAAAGGATGAGTGTTGTGAACTCCGTTTTCAAAGGGTTGAGAGCACTCATTCCAATAAAACCTAGTGTCTACATTCTCTCTGTCGACGCCGCGGGGGTCTCATCACAATATTTCCTCACAACTCAAGTCTGAGAGAAGTCAAATATTCTCAGCTCCAAATGGATTTATTCAAATAAAGAGAGACAGGATGGCAGTGAAGATGATCGAACATCCAAGGCGTCCAATGCCGTTTGAAGGAAATACGGCATTATTTCCGCAGACTGTCTTGGAAGATGAGAGGATACCCGTGTTGTTGTTTGTGTTGCAACTGACCAGAGAGTTACATCCAGCACCATAGGTGATGGAAGTGGAAAAGATGGGGCCGTCGCACGTTGATCTCAAGTAAGTCTGCTCAGCACTATCGCTTGTTGTGGGGGCTGGATTGAAAGATGTTTCCTGTTTACTTAGAAATCCCTGGTTGCAGCTGCCAATGGTTGCCACGATTCCAGTAGAGGTGATGTTGCCCACACATCCACTCTGTGCGTAGTTTGTCTGTGTTACAGTGGCACCGCTGACAATGACCTTTAGAGACCCTGCACCTGCGCTGTAGCAGTAATCCACAGAGGATGCTCTCGCAGAGCGGAGGTGCATAGAGAGAGAAAGGCCAGGGCAACAAGAACCGCTTCCATCTTAAACGGCTTGAGTTGAGGTGCATAGAGAGAGAAAGGCCAGGGCAACAAGAACCGCTTCCATCTTTTCTGATCCGATGAAAAATCGAGTTGGAGCTTTAATGCCATCATTCTACAACGCGTGGTTAATTGCCGATATCGATAAAGCTACGCAATCCCTCTTTTAGCTGTACATTTTTCAGCAAAAGTTGACCAAATGGGGTTGGCTCATAGCGTATCACTTGTAAGAAGAAGCTTCTGCTCAATATTTTCAATAAGATAATAGAATATTAAAAGATCCTCTTAGAACAGTGGAACATCAATATTAGCAACTAATATAGGGCCATGTCCAATATCTTGCACTTTCCAAGGTGAAATATCTCTCCATGATAGTCCAACAAAAAATGGTTTAATATATTAAAAATTTAAATATGACGATCATTGTAGATTGACAACCAATTTTGAACAAGATCACAACTTCGATACATCCATCACAAACATGTATCATCAAAATCGTACCGCTGATGGTACCAGCATGGCTGGTGCCGAATATTTACAGTCCATTTTCGGAACAGAAAAGGACAGGTATATTTGTTCAAGTATTATAGTGCTGACTCGCAAGGGTGAATTGCCCTTTTTACTTCAAGATTGGAGCTTGCAGACACGGAGATAAATGTGAGAGAAGACATAACAAGCCACCCACCAGTCAAACGTTACTCATCGTAGGAATGTACCGTAATCCATCTCTGGTGAACCCTGGATATGACGAGAAGAAAGGACAAGAGGAGTTCGAGGAGTTCTATGAAGACATCTATGACGAACTTTCTAACTACGGAACCATCGACGAGCTCAACGTTTGCGACAACATCTGTGATCATTTAGCAGGTGTGTTGCGACAGACATTTTTTGCAGGATTAGGTCCAGGGACAGGGTCTAACCTAGGTTAGGAAACGTCTACGTGAAGTTTGCGAAGGAAGAGGGAGCAGAGAAGGCCTTGCACGCCCTAACAGGAAGATTCTACGGAGGTACGTCTAGATATTCACAAATTAGTTAATATCAATCCTGATCTTCGTTAGGAAGACCAATTGTTGGAGAATTCTCCCCAGTGACCGATTTTAGAGAGGCCAGGTGAGTTCAAATTATCCGACTTTTGTAATCTTGTCATAATAATCACCCTTTCAGTTGCCGACAATATGAGATGCGTGAATGCACTCGCGGAGGACATTGCAATTTCATGCATTTGAAGCAGGTATCTCGAGAGCTTCAGAAGAAACTCTTTGGTTACTCCGGTAGGCGTGGTGGTGGCGGCCGTGAACATACCGACCGCCCAAGAGAAGAGAAGAGAGAGGATTTCAGAAGCAGAGACAGAGGCGCCGGAGGACGTCATGAACCTTACGGCGGTGGCGGCCGTGGAGGAGATCGCGACAGGGGCTATGACAGAAGAGGGGGAGACCGCTACGAGGAGCGTAGAGGCGGAGACCGTTATGATGACCGTAGAGGAGGATATGAAGGCCATAGAGGAGGAGGAGCCGGGGGAGAACGTTACGACGATAGGAGAGAGCGTTACGAAGACCGCGGACCACGTCATGATGATAGAGGAGAGAGATACGACAGAGGACCTAGGGAGGAGAGACCTCGTTATGACGACAGACCCAGGGATGGGGGACACAGGTACGATGACGGAGGGAACCCACCCCCCAGCCACGCACCTCCCCCACCCCAGGGAGGACATGAGCAGCCCCCTCACCCAGATTACCCCCCTCGTTATGACCATCAATAGATCTTGAACTAGCAATTTATCTAATTATTTATATCTCACGTGGTGCGATTGGACGTTGTGATGCACGATTTGTATTTTTTTGTGTTTGATGTTCACAAGGACGCTGCGATTTTAATTTGTACAATTTTTTGGCATCAATCATTTATTTCAGTTGAGCCATTCAAGATTCTGATACTTTTTCTCTTCTCCTTGGATATTATAATGCTCTGGAGATGCTTGCAACAAAGTCGACAATTCATGCTTTCTTACGGGTGCTCTTGTCTGTCTCTGCTTCCTCTTCGTTTCTTCCTTCTGAATCTTTTCAGGGGTTGATCAAGACCAAAAATATTCCCACCTCATCTGGCAAATGTGTGCTCAACCTCCTGATCGCGTTGATTTTCGACAGCACTGTCGGATCCTTCCCTCCCTCACTGTTTTGTGCAGCCATCATGACGTTCCTCAGTTGTTCGAGAGGTGTGAGCTGAACAGCTGTTCTATTCGCTCTGTCGGAAGGACGCCTGGTTAGTGTGGGTGGGTTGAATTTGGATGATCCTGGGACCGTTGTAGATGGAGTTGAACTGGATGTAGATGGGCTTCGTGGTTTGGATGTATCTGTTGAGAGGGGCGGGACAT
The DNA here is from genome assembly GCA_002081555.1 of Protostelium mycophagum. Taxonomy (NCBI): domain Eukaryota; phylum Evosea; class Variosea; order Protosteliida; family Protosteliaceae; genus Protostelium; species Protostelium mycophagum. The sequence goes on along the minus strand of KV921021.1, from coordinate 16,743 downwards.
GTGACAAGACGAATTGTACCGGATTGTCTGGAGAGATCATGTAACCTTGCAGCGCAAATGCGATGTCATCATCCTGCGTTGTGATCAGGAGATTTAAAACCGGATGTTGTGGAATTCTAAAGGCAGATGAACAACAAAATGATAAAATTACCGCAGTGAGATGGACCATATTGTTCTGATGATCACGCAAGGTGAATCGGATAGACTCTAGCGGGGGCAGACTGCCCTCCGGGTATTTTTTGTACACTTTTTCCTACACACGTCATTGTAGTCCGAATGGTTGAAGCAATAAACTCACTTTGAAGGGTTGTAGAGAAGAGAAGTCTTCTGGCGCAAATCGCAACATTTTCGTCCCGTTATTCCAAAAAAATTTGGCCCACACTTCCGTTGGAGTTTTGGCTTGATCTCTCAAATTGAGACTTGACATACCAGTGGGAGGGCGGTAAAGTCCACTGACTAGGCGGGGTCTGGCATTCCTGGAGGGGAGGGGGGGAGGGGGGATGGAGGGACTTCTTGTGACACGACCTGAAGTATCTGTTACGGTTGCCGGGGAGGAGGGACTTCTGGTGGCGCGACCAGTTGTAGAGGGCTCTGCTGATGGAGACGTAAATGAGGAGAATTTTCTGGTGGAGATTAATTCGTTTTATATTTCGGCAGAATTGATCTCACTTCAGTGTGATCCCGCCCCGAATGGCATCTAAAAGGCCAGAACGCCCAATGGATCCAAATGGTGATTTTGTCGTTGGTGGTGGAGGCGATTTAGCTCTGCAAAACTCAGAGTTGTTGCATTTATTTTCGTCTTGTGATGAAGAAGCTGTGAAAATTCTTACGCCATGGAGGTTGTAGATGGACTTTTTGACAACGGTGGTGCTGATGACTTCATGGACCTAAAAGAATCAAAAATCGAAATTAAAATGAATTAATTACGTTGTAGATGGTGCTTTGATGAGAGTAGGAGGTGGATTCATTGAACTAAATAATCAGAAAATTGTACATTAATCAAAAGAATAAAATAATCACGTTGTAGACGCGGTTTTGACGAGAGCGGGTGGGGCGGAATTCATTGACCTGAAATTGTTAATGAAAATTAAATAAAAATAAAATCACGTTGTAGATGCGGTTTTGGTAAGGGCAGGGGGTGTTGACCTGGATAATTCAAAAAACTAAAACAAAATCCAATTTACGTTGTAGACGGGGTTTTCGTTTGTGCAGGTGGGGGCTGGGCGACTGGTGATCTACAACGGTCAATACGTAAATTTATCTTTTTATCGTGAAATATAAACCACAAATCTAATTATAAATAATCCCTCACTTTTTGATTCCGAGCTCGGCAAGAGCCTCCACCCACATCTTCTACAACGAGTCATTATTTTCCGAAATTTCATCGAATTTTCTCACATCCATCTTGTTGATGACGTCATCAAGTCGTCGTATACTGGCTGACATCGGCCCTATCTCTTTGTTCTGAGAGAAGGTCCTGAAGCACGTTGCAGTCTGTGACAACTGGTCGCGCACATCCTTACCACAACTCCATATCTCATCGGCCTGGCGAATTTTCAGAGAAGATTCGACGAATTTTCAGAGAGGATTCGACGAAATTTCCCACCTTTGACTCTTCGATGATGGTGATTGCGGAGGAATTTCCGATGTCATCCACTTTAGTGAGCACATCTATAAAGGTCAGGATGTTGGTTGTGTGAGAAATCCACAAAGGTAATGCATTGAATTTGACGCGAAGCGTCACATCTGATTTTTTCTGAGAAAACACCTTGGAGATTTCTCCGAATTTTATGTTTGTACATCACTCCATGTTCATTTGTGCATCACATCATCATTACATCTCGGAAGAATAATTTACCCGAAACGGTTGCGTTCCATAATGCCCCCGTATTTGGGGGTGGCTCTGGTGCCATAATCGCTTCTACAAACCTTTTCAGGGATGGGTTGACTTCGGAAGTGTTTGTGTCTGCCTTCAAATTTCTGCCGCTCGTAAGGGTGTTCTGCAGATGTCAAAACTGACGTGTACATGACAGATCATGTCAATTTGACACTTACATTAGAAGGGGTTTTGGCTGTGGCCGGGGGTGGGCGAATTGAAAATCGTTTGGATCTGTCGACAGATGCTTTCGGTGCTTCGAAAATCCTGTACACGTCAGTGTGAAATTTCACGGGGATTTCACCGACTTTTCCATCTGGCTTTCACTCTGTCGTATCAGATTGTCGTCCAGATCTTTAAGAAATTTCACTTGTTCTGCCATGTGTTCGAGATGTATAGATTCGTCCTCTTTGTTGCCCCTGGCAACAAGGGTGTCTTTGACGCATTGTAGAACACTCCTCAAAGCAGAATTAAATTCTTTGCAATCTTCTTCGCTTATTCCCAGATCTTTGTATGCCTAAAATAGATCAGAATTTTCGTAGAAAAGTCGACGAATTTTTTTAAAGTCAAGAATTTTCGCGGAAATTTCAAACCTGAACATGTGGAGAAGACTCGGCCGTGATCACTTTACAAGCAGATAGAATCTCCTTAGAGTCAGATTCTACAACGCAATTGACCAGAAGAATTAATTTGGACTGAAATATGTTGGTGCTGCGTCTTATCGTCCCGGGTGACGCTGTATGACGTCATCTTATTTTTCGGAGAAAATTCGGTACAGATTTGAGTTGTAGATTTGCCATTGCCAAATTGAATTTTTGAAGAGATTTCAGATCTACAACGGTGTACTTACTGGAAGCCACACCGACGTCGTCAAGTAAAGAGGATGCAGCGGCCGCCACACGTGGATTTGGGTGGTTTTTCGCCTGTTTGACAAGATGAAATTTCGGTGACTTCTGCAGTAAGCTCTCCGCAGAACCTTAATTCATGAGTTTTCAGTGAAATTTCAAAGTATTCCCGGAATTGTCTCAAAAAAATGAAATCTAAAGGAGAAAGATAAACTCACCTCCAGATTTTACAATTCCACTCAAACCTATCAAAACACTCTCTGTTATTGTGTCCACCTTCACATTCAACAGTTCTAATAATAGTGGCACCGTCATCTCCTGTTTTCCCGCCAAAATGTTCACGACGAGTTGTAGAACGGCGTCCTCCATGTCTGGATCCTTTGATGGTCCCATGTTGCTAAAAATAGAAGGCAAGTTGGTGACCAATTTGCAGTTGCAGATTTTCAACAGAGAAGGTTCTGGGAAAATTAGCTCGAGAGCAAGAAGATTCTGGGAATTTTCAGAAAAAATTCGAGCAGACCTTTTGTACATAAGGTGCAGAAAATTCTCAGAATATTCGTCAGCGTGGCGATTCCATGAACATCCATTTTCGTTGCCATGAGCCTGTCAGATAATGTTACGACGATCACATCCCCATTCAGTTTGAGGAAGTTTTCGACCTCTACAACGCGTCAGAATCAATCGTTGTAGATGGTCATACCTGTTGGGTCGGCGGAGAGGAGATTTGCAATAATTTTGGTGATGTATTTTGACAGCTCACTCTGTTTCATTGTTTTGAGAGGGGGAAGTAGTGTCTTTAAAATTCCGAGCTCTGCCAGAGCAGATCTATACTCACCTGAAATCTCATTGAGATTTCAAGGAAATTCAATTTGAAATATGGACGAAATTTCGAGGAAAACTCACTCTCGCATGAGATTGCGTGTAAAAGTCTCACGGTCTCGTAAATATTTTCTGATGCCAAATTATCCTCAATCTGTACATTCAACAGCGCTTTTTGCACTATATTATTCTGTATCAAACATAAAACTCCGGTATCTACAACGATGACGTCAGAATCTCCACGAAATTTCAGTGAGAATTTGAGTGCTTACCGTCTCTGGAAATTTTCTGGAAAATTCTGAGGGACAGGGGTATTGCCGCTGATTTGCTCGGAGATAAATCGATTAACTTTGAAATTATGAGGTGTCCGTTGCTATGAATAAATTTACTCCTGACACTTTCTGACACGTGTCAGAAGAGTCATGATGACGTCATCTGACTCACTTGTCGACATGATTCTACCAAGGAGTTGTAGAATGACAGTTTGAGCTTCGGTCTCCCTGAGGCTCATAACGTAGTGCAAAAACTGAGGAATTCTCGACGAAAATTCGCTGTGTGTTGAAGCTATCACGTATTAATTCTGACGAAATTTCGCAGAAATTTCGTATAAGTACCGTCTTTTGCGAGATTTATGAGGGCCGAAATGACTCGTTGTAGTGTGCGAATTAACTCCTCCTTATTCTGCCCAAAATCTTCGCCAAATCTCTCAAAAATTTCAAGTAAATTTCCAACTGCTTCTTGATTGACCAAATCATCCCTGCAGTCATCTACAACGATTAAAAGAGAATTTTCTCGGAAATTTCACCGTTCAGGGCGAGGTTCGTGATGGCTGTACATCCCGCCTCAATTAATGCCAGTCCTGACAGGTCACGTGACTCGACACTGCCTGAGTGTTTTCCAAGGTGGGAAACCACAAAAAACGAACCTCCCGCGGCCATGATGTCCCCAGCACTGAGATCTGTACATTCCGTCATGATGAGACATCATGGTGACACATCCCCAAGTAATGAGATGGGATTTGTAGACGTACAGAACTGTACTTGGTGTTTGTGGCGAAACCGCAAAAAAATTGTCACAAAAAACCTTTAAAAAATTTAAACAAAAGGGAAAGAAGGTTGCAAAAAACGACTTGACCACACTATAAAATTCCCTTGTACAATATTTGTAAAATAAAATAAAAATCGTCACGAAACTACAACGATGTAGAAGACACCGCACCTGTCATGCTTATATGTGCCACGACTCTCAAAACGGCAGTGACCAAAAGTGTCTTCAGCTCTGCCTCTAAAACATTTGATTCTGGCCTGTCGAGATAGTTTAGAAGATCCACGAGTGCTGTGACTCCTCCTTCCGTAAAGAATGTCTCTGTTGAAAATTCTCTTTCTTCGTTTGTCAGAATTAGAAGACGACATGTGATTGAGTGGACATAACTGCTCGATCAAAAACGTGTTGGAAATCTATTTTAAGAAGTGCAGTTATGGAAGGATTAATAATACGACGTGATTACGACACGAGATACTCACCATATGTTCGTCGATCAATCTCTTCGATGCAACACAATTGTGCCAGAGGTTTTTCGTGTGCATATAAAAGTTTAATCAGAGCACTGATAGAGGCCCCTCTTAATCTGGCATCCAATCCAGCCACTCCTATAGACATCAAATCACGAAGAGAACTACAATCTTGTCGTGCCACCAGATTTGATTCAAGCCTCACCGTAATCATTCTGCTTCGAAAGAGGCAACCTCTGTGGCAATATAGTTGACCCTCTTCGCGGCGTGGTCATAGCTGCAGCGGTCGTATTGGCTCTCCGAAATCTGTCACCGAATGTCTGTGGTGCTGCGGGTCTCCGGTTTGTCAAGTCTAAAAAATCACCCTCACAACGTTGCTTCCAGCTAATCCCTCTTCTGAAAGCACCTCCCTCCAATAAGAGGTTCCTCCAAACAAGTGAAAACGGAAGATTATTTCGCTTGAATTGTGTTCCAGTCTTTGTCAAGTGTCGGAGAGTCGGGGCCGGGAGGATAGAGAAAATGCCCGATTTATTGGATTCGTCTACAATCGCATCTACAACGTTTATTTACGGTATCTGCTGACCGGTGAGGTGTTTCAAGGCCAACTTCATGTTTTTCACCGCAGTAGGTGTGTCATCAAACTGCAACGCACTGAGGACGTATCTGGTGTACTTTGTGGCCAGCTCCACGTCATTTTCTGTGGGGACAAAATTGGCGGGAGCGGGGGGAATGGGGGTGGTTATATGTACAGGCTGTGGTGCGTGTACAGGTGGTGGGAAACTCTGCGGAGGGGGTTGAGGAGTCGCGTTGGGGAATTGGTTGAAGTTGGTTGGGGGTGAGTTGTAGATGGAAGGGGGGAGGTTGTTTCCAGATTGAGATGGAGGGAATCCATAAGGAGATGGTTGGTTGTAGTTGCTGGGAGGGGGAGTTGGGGACGGGGGAGATTGGGGTGTTTGGGGGTTCCCCTTGACGTCATCAGCGCCATCCTGATGCATGGTACTTACTTGGTGTGCATAATGAGTCGGTTTGTAGATGGGAGGAGGTTGATATGAGGGGGGCAAATTATTTTCTCCCAGGTCTTTTGGGGGTGGGGGCTATGCACATCAGCTGGGTAAATATTTTGTAGAAAATACTCACAAAATGTACAACATCCGACGAAGGTGGTGAAGGAAAATCGAATCTTGGGGGTTCTGGGAACGATGGTGTCGACATTCCTGAGAAGGAAGGAGGGGGGATATGAGGGCCCTGGGAGAATTTGGGAAGAGGGGGTATATCCATGGGATCATCCTGTTGTGCGCTTGCTGTAATAACATTATTATACTGTCCAAAAATATTTCGTCTACAATAGGTTGTCGACAGCAAGTCGTTATTAAACTCACCTTGCACGTCATTTTGGTTGAAAGTGGGTGGTGCAGGAAAACTGAGTTCGTTGTACCCCGTTGTAGAACCACCGCTCACGTTAGTAAACGTGCTTCCGTTCACAGTAGTGGACGCGCTGCCAGAATTGTAGATCTGATCAGGGTCTCGATCTTCTTGTGTGGAGGATGCCGTTTCGGATGCCATCTGATCGAGCTCAGACTCAAGCTCTTGTTCTGCTTTGCTTCCTGGCTTGGGCTTCTGGCCATTCTTGATGGCGTTCATGATGTCTGCAGCTTTCCTTTAAGAAGTCAGATTCTGGCTTGTTTTGGCACAGACAAATAATAATATATAATAACATGATGAAACATGTTTTTCAGAAGGGATCTTGTTCACTTTTGGTGAAAATGTGATGAGATCGAGTTGTACAAAGAGCCACACACCATTTGGCATATTTCTGCTTCTCTAATACCTATGATAATCAATTAATCAGACAAAGGTGATCGTTTCACGTACATCTGCTGGTGGAGGACCGAATTGATGAAGAACTTGGAATAAAACTGAAGCGGCCAGAAACGTCGCAGCAGTATTCCTTCATTTCATCAAATCAAAGAACAGGATCTATAATGGAACTTACTTGCTGCCTTTTCCTGCACGATCTTCATTGTCTGCAGCGGTGAAGGCTTTCATGGCTGTTGAAAGCACGTTTTCTTTCCCATTGTCTAATTGTGCTCCAAGAATGGTTTTGCGCTGTATGAAATGAACACGATGATCTCAACTCAACTCAACTCAATGAAAGAGAATTACCTCGTCGAGAAAATCCATTGTGTCCAATAAAAACTTTTTGACCTGGGGATCAGTAGGTGCGACTTTTTGTCTGAGAGCAACACCCTCTTGTACTGCATAAGTTCCACCTGTTTCGAGAATTGGTTAATGAATGGACCATTTACTCACAATAATAAGCGGTGACTGGATCATGCTTCTGAAGAACTGTCGCCTGTTTGATATAATTTGCTAAGGCCTTTAGAGGTGGAGGTGGCTGTTGCATGTTGGTCGAATAATTTGGTTTGAAATTCAGATATTTCAAAGGTTCGAGAATTCATAAAATAATTTCAAAGAAAAACCTTTTATTTGAATTGAACACTGGCCAGTGAGCGCTTAAAGAGCCCAATGATATCCTTTGGCTGGGCGAGAACAAGACTGGAGAGCTGATACCTTATTCTTCTCAATCATGGCATCACGCTTTCTGTTCATGTTGTTCCCGTGCACCGTCCATAAAAGATGAGGATTTAGATTTTATTTTACAAGGAAAACCTCGATATCATCAGTCGAGAAATGCTTTTCTTTAGTGAAGTATTTCAGACCAGTGCTTTGAGTGTCTTTAAAGTATCCAACCTGTCTTCATCAGCCATCTGAATGCACGCATGCTCCGACTTGCCTCCAACCTGGTGAAGGACGTCTTGCTCTCATTAGAGTCACCTTTGATGTTGATGTTGTTGATGAATTTACCGTCTTCTTTCTGCACACATCCCAACACGATGCCGCGCTCATGATGCCTCACCACGCCATAAGCTTTGTCGGCGTCGAAGGGAATTGAGGCGGGAAACTTGGTCGGTTTTACGTTGAGTGGATTTACAAGAGTGTAGAGGAATGATCCCTGATCCTCTGGTGGGGGCCAAGACCAAGTTGTAGATGCATAGCCCCCAAAAATGTCACCATCAGTGGACTGAATGACGATCAACATTGGGCCCTGCAATTTCAATGGGTTTCTGATCATTGTCTTTACAGTTGAATTTTGTGATGATTGTCTCATACTTGTCCATCACATTTGGCGCGAAAACTCTTGGTGGAGAAATTGAATTCGGAAGCTCTGTATAACAGCTTCACCACCTTCTTTCCCATCCACTGTTCTAAGAGATCTGCTTGCTCGGAATTAAGGATGACCGAGAAATCAGCCTGTGTAATTGAGTATGATCTGAAGACATGCAGATGAGCCTCACCCCAATCTCCACATTGTAGAACTCCAACTCTGCCTGCAGGGCCTGCTTCTGGAGATGATTTAATTTAGGGGTAGCCAATTTGCCACTCCGGATGTAGTCCAAAATGACACCGAAGAAGGTTGGGCTTCTGTCTATGAAAAATACACCATCTGCATTCGGCTGAAATACTTTAACAAAACGGTCAGTAAAACAAACTGAATACCTTCCAGCGATCTGGAGAGCTGAACATGGCAGTGAAAAATGTGTTGGGTTGGCGAAGAAGCGTATCTTTCCCAATCGAGAAAATCTGTCCTCCCACATTGAAAGTAATCACCGACGACGCTCTCTCTGCATTTCGGTCTACTTCTCTCAAGACTCTCTTCCATCTCTCCTCGAGCTCTTGCAATGTTTGAATGCGTTCTTCAATCGATTCGATTGCCTCTTTCATTGGTTCTGTTAATGGCATCGTGTTCCCTTTGTGGTTTCTTCATGCAGCGAAAAATTGACGTTTAGGTGTCAACGGACAACCGACCCACAGGAATAAAGAGGACTTGGCAATAATTTATTCAATCCTCTAAGAAGCCTCCTCTCCGTTTTTTTGTTTGTGTAGAAGATTTTAGTGTTTCCAGAACAGGTCGCGCTTCGTCTATCTGACCATAAATATCCATCAAGTCCTCTTCTGTCTCTATGTTGCTGGAGTTATGTGCAAGTATTGATGTGGGTGTATTTCTTTCTAGGTGGGTCAGGGATACGTTCATCTGCAACAACAAACCTGAATGGAGTTCGACAGGATTCAGGCTGATTTCCACTACGGAATGAGTCATTATATTTGGACGAAAACTCACCGCCTATACTTTCGTCGACATCCTCAAACATGTCCTCCAGGTCTTCATCTTGGGTGATGGGGGGTGGGGGGCGGATAGCTGGGGGTGTCGTACTCCTTTGTGACTCACTGGCAGCTGCTTTGGCTTTTCTCATCTCTTGAAGAGAGATAGGCGCCTTCCTCGGGGTCGCACTCGTAATTTTCTCGGAAATTTCAGAATGCAACAGAATTTTCTGGGAAGATTCACCTTCGGTGGGGTTGCCTGCTTTGCTGGGGAAATTGGCCTGTTCTTCAGTAGTGATCCCAGAAGCTTGCTCGGACCCTAAGATATCTCAATTTCAATCGGATTTCATCGCATTTCCTCATAGATCTCACCCTTGGTTGATTTCTTGTGACAAGATGTCGAAATCGTTGTCGGGGTCGAAGAGGTCCGGCTCTATGCTGTCATTCAACTTTTTCTTGGAAATTTCAGCCTGTTTGGCGGGCACTTCTATTTTCCTCTGAGCAAGTTGTTTTGGTGCCTCTGCTGGTCTTTGTTGCTTCTGAAGTGGGGCGCTTATTGGCAGAATCGTTTGCTTTTGTTGATCTGTGTCTTTGTTTTCTAAAGCTTTGTTCCTCAACTTGAACAGTGCGGGTATTTTTGATTTGACTGGTCCAATTGTAGTTGAAGGGAGGAAGGGATCCCTCTTTGCAGTGGGGACTGTCTCAATGTTTCGTGCCTGGTTCACGATGGTCTCAATTGTTTGTGCCTTCTCCACTGTTGTAGTTGCGTTTTGTTGTGGTGGCTCCGTTGCCTCCGGCTCAATTGTTTGTACCTTATGCGTCGGCCTAGAAACAGTGAGTTTTCAACTTGACATGTTCAACTTGCTCTTTGGCTTGTGAGGTCGGCAACGCAGCTCCACCGCTGGCTGGTTGTAGTCGCTTGCCAAACTGCTTGGAGGCTTCTTTCTTCTGTGAAGTGGTGATGACGTCATCTGACATAGCAGGTTGGGATGGGGGTGTCTGTTGTACTACTGGGGGTTGTGAATTCCTCTTTCCAAAGATCTGAAACTTTCAGAAAACATTGGTTATACAGTATCTCACCTTGCTCCCGGTCGTTGTAGTCGGGCCCTTTCTCATTCCGTTGAAATCTGGTTCCACAGCGGGATTTACCTTTGAGACACCCTCTGTTTGCGTCAGATGTAAAAAGACAAGAAGATACTCACGTGACATTCTGGCTTCTGGAGTTTGCGCTAAGATCACCTCCTCCAAGTCCTCTTCATCACTCTGAGCCTGTAACATCTCAGCTTGTCTCGTTGTAGAATGGGTGTACAGACCAGAGGGGGCTGAGGTGGTGAATCTACAACGGGAGGTTTCTGGAGCAGGGATCTTTTTGTCTGACTTGGAACGGTCTTCGTTTGACTCTGAATTGTTTGGGACTAAAATCAGTTACAAATCGTCTAAAATAAAGCTCACCGAGTATTGCATTAGCCTCTGTGTGGGCGGGTTGTAGACGTCATCGTGATCGTCACCCCTCTGTTCGCCGAATTCTGGGGGTTGCCTTGGTGATATACGGACTTGAGGAGGTTCATCCTCTACAATGGACACTTTCCTCTTCTTCTGTGTAGATTGTGAGGAATCGGTGATCTACAACGAGTCAGCATGGGTCAGGAAAAGGTACGTACATTATCTCTTCCCGCCTTTTTCTTTGCAGGTGATAACTCTCCCCACCTCTGTGAAGGGGGCTTGGGAGGGGGAGTATCTACAATAGGATCCTAATTCTTATGAGGACAAAAAAATTGAACAAAATCACCTCATCTACGTTGTTTCTTCTACTGAATATATTGGAGATCCTCTCTGCTGAAGGAGCATTATTCGCAGATGAGGTCGCAGGCTTCATAGATTTCGCAGATGCGGTCGAATTAGTCCTTCTGGCCGGTGGAGGCCCATTATTCTAAAATCTCTTCAAATGATGTTTACCACAAAAAATAACTAGATCGATCTGCTGTTAGCCACACAATTAGAAATCATTGAGATTTGAAATTTGAAATTTGATTTTGGCGGGAAGAGCTCACCTGTGAAGTATCTTCGTTCTGGAAATATTCCTCAGTATGTGGGAACTCGGGGTTGATGATGACTTGTGTCGGGTCGTAATTTCTAGCGCCCTCGTCTTCGTCTACAAACGTCTGACGAATTCCAGACAGCAGTTTTTTCAGTCCCAACCTTTAAATTTCAAAATCGTTGAGAAGGCGGCAATTTCTTAACCGAAAATTTCAAGTTGAAGATCACCTGTGAAGAAGAGCGACCTCCTGCTTCGTGTACTCATCATCGGGCTCATCTGAAAAGACAGAATGAACTATGGAGGAGACTCCAAGTAACGCTGCGGTATGGACCGTGTTCTCCATCAAGTTCACGGTAATCACCGCATCCTGATGACGTCATCCAAGGTCATGATCGTTCTCGAGATCCGTGGTTTCAAAGAAATAAAACCGACCTGTATAGTGACGACCCCCCTGTTCATCAGCCTCGCATGAGCTTGTGCTAATCTCACCAGCGACTCTAAAAGTCTCAAAGTCGTTCTCCCCGTGTTGTGTAAATCGGTTTGCCTCTGCTTTTTGTAGTATGCAGTTAACACCTCTCTTGCCTCTTCTGACATTGTCGGTACCTTCTCTCGGACGAAGGCAATGTAAGCTCTGTATGAGGTCATCACTGTTTTTTTTGACAGTCTACAACAGTATATTTAATCATAATTTCGCACTTGAGTTTGAAGAGGTCCCAGACGGGGTCATTATTTTCATCACTCTCCAATTGACCCTGTGATGACGTCATCATTACTCCTGATCGGGATACACATCTACAACTCCATACCTTCAGGATGAAAGAAGAGACCCTCTTGTCCCAGTTAAGATTCTTGTCATCAAGCATGACAAGTACAAGATCGAATCTACTCAATAAAGGTGCGGCAATCGCTGTGTTCACAGACAGACGTGACGTAGTCAAGAAAGTTATTTTTTTAAAATATCTTTAACAATTTAAAAAGGTAAAAGATATTTTGAGAGGAATCGTATTGGCCTTTTGGGTTAGTCGCAGCCACCACTGAACATCTTGTCGACAATTTGGTCACCAGGCCGGCCTGAATTTTCGGTGAATTTTCAGTGTACGATGAGACGATGTCATCACCTTGGCAATGCTGAGGGATTGCTGCTCCATGGCCTCGTGGATCGCACTTCTGTGCTTCTCCTTGATACCAGAAAATTCGTCTATACAACAGACACCTGATGACGTCATCGAAAATAGTGATCTACAATGAAAAGAATAATCACCTCCATCAGCCAACACGAGAGCTCCAGGCTCCAAGACCCACTCTCCCCCGTTTTCCTTCACGGCACTTACCGTGAGACCCGCGTTCGTCGTACCGATACCGGTCGTTAACACCGACCTAGGCGCAAGCAATGCCGCATACCGTAAAAACTGAGACTTTCCTGTTCCTGGAACGTCTCAATGTGGAGGATCTCTCGTTGTAGATCCTCGAAAACTTGAATTTTTCTCTGTGTAGATTGTGTTTTTCCCGCCAAAAAACTCACCAGGTTCGCCCACAAGCAACAAGTGGGATTCGCCTCGGACAGTCATCCCTTCAGTCCTTCTGACACCTCCGATCAAGGTCAGCATGAGAGACAGCTTGACCAAGTGCAGTCCATATAAGTTAGGACAGACACTCTTCAATATGATATTTCGTCCTTGGATTGGGTTGTCTTTGTGTTGTTCCCAAAACTTTCTGCGAAATTTCAGTGAGATGTCAAAAGAACATGACCATCTACAACGACAGGTTTCACAAACAAGAATAAAGAATCCCATACTTGAACTCATCCTTAAGCTCATCTGTAAGATTGACACCTGCCCTCTGCTCATTCCTCACCATGACACTGTTACCCTCCATAAATAATTCCACATCGGGCCTGTCGTGATCATAGGTGAAGGGCTTCCATCTCCTCTTGATGATTCCAGAGATCAGCACGTCATCACCGGCTTTCGTGATGTCTGCTAGGTCATCCATCAGCACGACTACAACGTTCCTGCGCAGTGTTATGCGAACGATGCAACAATCTCCATCATTACTCAATGAAAATAATTTTTCTCACAATTAAAATTTCACTCAAATAAAATATTCAAAATGTTGTCATGTGATTGTAGACAGTCACCTGGGTATACTTCCCACCCCCAACTTGCCCACATGCTCTTGTACTTTGACTTCTTGATAGTCTCGATGCACAGTTTCGCTCTCGCTGACTTGCTCAAAGTTTTTGCCGTTGCACACTTTTCCTGGTTGTGAAATTGGACATCTATATATCTTGGGGAAATTATTTCTGAGCTCCAGTTGTGCTCGGACTTTGAAACTGTGGTGGTCAGCATTTTCGCGTTTGTATGTTTTAATGTGATGAAATAAATGACCCTACGTTTGTTTGCAAGCCTTACAGAGGTAGGTCCTCTCCCACTCCATGGACTTCAGAACCACAGCACGAATGACGGTTCCTTCGATCTCTTCGAAATAACCCACATCGGTGGATTTCGGCATGGTCACTCTTGTCAATTCGTCTGTCTTAATGAGACGATGTACGCGAGCATGAATGTTTGGTTTGTATGTCATTGTGTCTCTTCGCTCGTGCTGTTCCAAGATCATTTGCTGTGAAACGTTAGATGAATCATAAAATGTGAACGCACCTGAGCTCGCCGGATGGCCTCATCGAAAAGTGGAATCATTTTGTCAGCTTTGATCAAAAATTGGCCGGCTAGCTCAGGAATGCTTTCAGACAACTCGATAAAACTAAGGGGTGAGCAAATAATGTAAAGTGATTCACTCACTTGATAGGTATGGCGTAGTGTCTCTGGTCATTTGGTCGAAGGAGCACACCGAGAATGACTTTTTGAAGAGGTTTGTGTGAGTAACAGAACTGTTCAAAAGTCCATATATATTTTTCTATATCTGTATCGTCAAAATTATACAGTTCATGATCTTGTTGCATGATGTTGGTGCAGTTTATGATTATGTTCCGTGAGATGTTGATTCCGCGAAATGATCTTCTACAACTCAGAGTTTGGATCACCCTTTGTTCCTTTCTTCAGTTGAGGATGTGTGCAGCGATGGTCACGTGCTTGTGACAACTTTTTTGTGATTTTGCGTGGTGCATCATATAAAAAGAGGGGATTTTTGCGGATTTATCTACAACTCAACACACACTGCATGCCACTTTGAAATATCGGGCATTTCCAAATTACATCAGCCTGAGGGTCAACGCGGGTCTTTATTCAAACCAGTTTTCCATAGGAAATGCCCAATATTTCAAAGTGCTTGCTTCCTGTGATCAGTTGTAAATTCTCTGCAAAACATTTGTAAGCTTTTGTGTGCCGTCTGTGTTTGATTGCAAATTAAAACAAATCAGGACAAAATAAAAACAAATTCAAAACAATCTCAAAACAAACCTATTTATAATATAGTAAAAAACGCTTTCTTTGTGTCAATATAAATTCATATCATCAAAATACTATGTAAGATATATTGTACCAATTATTGTGACTAAAAATTCCAATTATTTATGGATTTAAACTAAGACAAAAATTATTTATGTTGTTTCTGTTCTGTTCCTGTTTTGTTTTGATTGTTCTGATACTTTTTGGTCTGTTTTGTTCTGTGTTTTGTGTTTTGTTTTGAAAATGTTCAGAACATAATAGTATTCTGTTCTGTTCTGATACTCTTTACAGCAGGCAAATGTAGGAATTCATCTAGTAATCCTTGCGGGTGTTCTAAACTGTCTTTGTTGATCCAGTTATTCTTCTTGTCAATGGGGTAACCCTTCCACTTGAATAGATACTGGATCTTGCCATGTTGTCAACACAATGCAACTGTTTGCTTGATTTTATATTCCTCATCACCATCAATAATTATCAGTGGGGTTGAACTTGTTCTCTACTGTTGATGTTGTTTTTGTAGTAGGGTGTCAACAAAGAAGTACATAATACAGAGTACACATTCCACAACTTTAGTAGGTCAAGGACATAAGACTTGGCGCCAGAATGTGCCTCTTTGACTATTGTGTAAAGACCAGTGTGCTTGTCAGATTACTTCACTTTAGGTTGATATGTCTTTATATTTTCTAATGACAAGAGAACGTTCTGATACTCTTTACAGCAGGCAAATGTAGGAATTCATCTAGTAATCCTTGCGGGTGTTCTAAACTGTCTTTGTTGATCCAGTTATTCTTCTTGTCAATGGGGTAACCCTTCCACTTGAATAGATACTGGATCTTGCCATGTTGTCAACACAATGCAACTGTTTGCTTGATTTTATATTCCTCATCACCATCAATAATTATCAGTGGGGTTGAACTTGTTCTCTACTGTTGATGTTGTTTTTGTAGTAGGGTGTCAACAAAGAAGTTAAATGCGCATACGTAACTTTGCAAACTTTAATAAATAAACAACAACATTGATTTAAACGTCATTGCAACTTCCAAATAAATTATATTGATTTATTTGTTCTTTATGTCATCAATGCCTGACATTATCCCCCTGGACACTACCCAAGTAGTGTACAACCAAAAGGGCATCATTTCTTCTTGTACTGTTGTTTGGCCAGAGGCAGTAGTACCGCAGGTGATTGCTGGAATTCATCCACAGTTCTTGCGCGTGCTCTAAACCGTCTTTGTTGATCCAGTCGTTCTTTTTGTCAATGGGGTAACCCTTCCACTTGACTAGGTACTGGATCTTGCCATGGTGTTGATGTAATGCAACTATCTGCTCAATTTCATATTCCTTGTCACCATCAATAATTACTGGTGGTGGTTGAACTTGTTCTCTGCTGTCAATGTTATTTTTACGGTAGGGTGTCAACAACAAAGTATGGAATACCGGGTACACATTCCACAACTTTGGTAAGTCAAGGACATAAGACTCATGTGTGCTTCTTTTATTATTGCATAGGGACCGGTGTGCTTGTCAGACCACTTCACTTTGGGTCAACGTGTCTTGATATTTTCTAATGACAAAAGAACTTTGTCACCAGGCTGATACTTTATTGCGTCTTGATAATATTGATCTGCATACTTCTTTATCTCTGTTCTGGCGTGTTCTAAATTTCCTCGGAGAAATTCATCCAGCTTCTTCATACAATTGCTGAGCTCATTCAGCTTGTCCGTCAAAGTCAAAGCTTATCAAAATCTGGTAGCCAGTTCACGCTGTAGTTTGCCATAAATGGCGTGGTCAATGTAACACTATAAACAGAGTTATTGTACGCAAATTCTGCCAAGGGCAAAAGTTGTACCCAATTGTCTTGCAGAAAATTACAGTACTGATTCAGAATTGAATTGACTCTTTCAGTCTGCCCATCAGTTTTGGGATGGTACGCAGTACTCATGCAAGGTTTGGCGTTCAACTGTTTCAAGAAAGAATCCCAAAATACAGAGTTGAACTGTGTACCTCTATTGGATATAATGTGCTTGGGCATTCTGTAATGCCTGAATATCCTGTCAATATATAAAGTCGCTAATTTTTCAGCCGTAAT
>MZNV01001012.1:0-26874 GCA_002081555.1 Protostelium mycophagum | reverse complement strand
ATCCACTCCAAGAAGGATGCACTGCTTAATGTAGCATGACGGCACATGGTGGAAGAAATGTGCTGATGGGACGGGACGTCTTTGGTGCAAAGGTTGCAGATGATCATGTGTGACTCTAAATTATTACAATGGAGAAAACCCATTTCAATAAAATTATTATTATTGAAGATTTAATTATTATTTTCAAAACGGAACTCTAGAATAAAGTTTATGTTTTTTTTAATTTAAGGATCATAATTGATAATCAATATTGGCATTGATTATTGGAGGTCACCCTGAGTTTCCCACCCCCCTCATCTATTGATTATTTGTATAAATCCGTGTCTGCCGGATAATAATCACAATAATTCCAGGTTTATTGTATTTAATATATTTCTTACAACTTCAAATCGCGATGCATTTTTATTTAAACCCTTTTCCTTAATTCAAAAACACCAATATCCTCACTTCTCCATTCTTCGTTCAACTCGTCATCCTTGACCTAATATCGATTATTTAATTGTAGTATTTAATATGTTTTGGTGTTTACTTATATTATCCAGATTGGAAAATATTCGTTTATTTAAATAAAATCATATTAATAAAACTGTTACATTCCAACAATCTCAACTCACCTTCTCAAGAAAAAATCTAACACTCAATTTCCTGAAAGCCTCAAGATCTTCTTTTGATCTCAATTCGTGCGAAATGATGACCCTGCTGCTCTCATTTGTGGAATTGCAAAGAGTGGAGATCAAATTGTCCAGATCCACAGCGTAACAATTGGCTATCACATCACTGGCCACAATAACATCAAATGGTGGTTTCAGGTGTTCTAATTCTTCCTCATTTCCCCAAGCGAGTGGTCGTGCGTGGCAATTTTTGGTTACCTAACGCCATCAATTTGATTCAAGTGATTAAAGTGTGAGAAACTCACATTATTTGCTCTAATATTGTGTTCTATCAATGGCAATAACTTGGGCAGATCTGTCGGATATACATCGCCGCCTGCTCATTTTCAGCAGCCGCTCATCAGTTCGATCAATAGATGAGCGTACCTAACTTGGCAATGCAAATGGATACCGCACCAGTGCCACAACCCAACTCCAAGACCTTCTTTCCAGACCAAAATGTAGAAGGAAACCTCTTTTCATTCTCAAAATACTTGATGAGCACAAGGGAGGCATCCCAGACTGTGGCACCGAGTTCTCCACCGAAATCTTGACTAAATTAATGATGAGAAGAATGTAAGCCAGATGAATTCTCACCTTGCTTAATAAGCACAGAATGATCCAACACCTGGAGTTCTTTGTCTAAGGACGCCATGATTTTAATCTTCTGTCAAAGCAGAAATGTCCGCAAACGAATTTTATTTCTCTATCATTCCTCTGGAGGCAACAATCAACCTCTTTGTTCATGTGGGTAAAGGCGAAGGTGAGTTGCTCTGTGTCACAGATTTTTTTGGCTCAAATACCGCAGACTTTGAAAACATCATCGCCCGATCAGCTACAACAATACACTGATGTTACATGGAAGTCTGTTCGGCCGACAGGTCTTATGCAGGTAGTTGTGAGAACATGTCAACCTTCAATTCTGACACACATGTTTATGTCTGATTATGTAATTCCTGACATAATCCAGAACGATGGCAGTACCAGTCCACCGAACAGGAGCGGATATGGAGAGATACTCTCAGAAGAGAGTCCAAGAGGGCGAACTCTCATTCTAGCGGAGCAGGTGCACAAATCATCCTATAATGCCTCTCAATCTGCATAGGCAGAGCAAATGAGATTCAGGCTACTCTTGATGAAACGGTTGAAAAAGCAAGAGGAGAGAAAACTAAAGATCTTAAACTTCTTTGCACAAGAACACCAACACATGGAAGCCGCTTTAGAAGAAGCTGCCCGAAAAGCGAGGGAGGACAGGTGCGCAGACACAAATGTTTGCGAGAACAATGACACTGCATCAACATCAGAAAATCCAGATTCTGAGGGCAACTACTTGTGTGGTTCTCCTCCATGTACAAATTTATTATTTTTTGTTTGACGAAAAACATTCAAAAATGACCACAAAACTTCTTTGGTAGATCAAAATTTGGGCCTAATGTTGCATATGATGATCATCCTCACATCATTCCAGCTTTTGATGAAGAGACACCGCTGAAAGAAACGATCAATGAGACGGAGGCTAAAGCGGTACTCGACTCGGTAATCACCGAATGGGAAAATGAGGCGAGAGAGCGAGGGTTGTCTAATGATCTGCCGACTCTTCGAGGGCAGGACACCGCGCAGCTGAGAAAGACAATCGTAATATGGGAAAATGTTATCACCAAGAGCATACTCGAAGGTACGAGATCCATTCATCATTTGATGGGATCTTTAGAATCCACTTTGCATTCACCACAAAAAACGACAAAAATGCTGCGTTGGTATAATTTGTGATTTTATCTTTGATTTTGTGAATAAAAAATCAAACTGACAGAAAAACAGCGGGAAAATGAGGAAGAAGATGAATGTATTTTTGTAACAATAAAGAGTTTGAAATTTAAAGATCATCCAAATCCCGCCAAAAAACCACGTTCACGACTGAATATTATTCAATATCAATTGGTATGCATCGTAGACGATGGTCCTCCAGCTCCCTCTTGCCTCCTCTATCATCTCATTGACAAACACTTCACACTCTTCATCGCTCCAATCGAGGTGAAATCTCTCCAGCAGCTCGTCTAATACTTTTTGGCCTCCTTGAAGACACGGAAGAACTTTCTTTCCCTTCCCTGCAAATTTCAGTCTCGTTGTAGATGGATGGATTTAGTGTTCATTGTGAGTTGTTGAAATTATTCTGCGGTAAGATACCGCGGCTTTCACGGCAAGAATATTCTTGCTCGCTCTTGGGAAACAACTCGTAGTACGCTTTTTCAGTCCCGTTGTAGACGGAGGATTCGATCTCGTTGTAGATTGATAGAAATAATATTTAAACTCACCCTCTATACTCATCTCGATGAGCATCATGATCTTCTTGTAGTGTTTCCGAGATGATTGGAAACCTTTATATACCAATCTGCAATACTCCTTGTAACACGGTGACTGGTACCCTCCCATCACCTACATATTTTTATTATTGTTCTTTTTTCACATTTTTTTTCTTTTAAAAATTTCTAAAAATTTTAAAAATGTGAAAAATGACCTCCACAAATTCGCTTGTCAGTTTGAAGGGAGCTCGCTCAAAGCTTATTGTTTTAGACAAGAAATAGCCAAAGTCAATGTGTATCAGGTTACCACATGCGTCCAGCAGAATATTACCGTTATGTCTACATTGTATCAGTATGTCGACATATCGTTGTAGATGGGGAGATATCTTGCCTGTCCTTGATCTGTAACAAATAACAGATAACTGAGTAACCAGCCATTGTTTGTACAAAGTTTAACTGTGCCGTCTTGAAATTGTCTTCTGAAGGTTCACCGAACGTCTACAACGAGTCAGTTTTTTCCCGCCATTTCTTTGAATTCAAAATTTAAATCCCGCCTTTTTTGAAGAGAAATATAAGTACCTGAATGAAAAAGTTGAGTAGATTTGTGTGTTGTTTTTTTAGCTTGTCGAGACTCAAAGAATTGGGCACAGGCTCGATCAGACCACTCTTGGCCGTAACTGCCAAAATACGGTATGGCATCACCTTCAAAATTTAAATCCATCATTTTGGCGGGAAGTATCTCACCTTGATCGGGGTGTGTGTCTCACGGAAAATTCTCTGAAATTGCACGATCAGCTGCATTGCCAATTCCTCTTGCAGAACCTGCACATTTCATCAGAATAAAACTCGTGTCGACATTCTACAACGTGCCTCATCTCCACATTTTACAATGAGGGGCTGCACTCTCCATTTATCATATGATCCATATTCTGAGGCATCTTTTATGCGTTGCACTTTTCGCGGCCATAGTTCTCCAAACGCCCTGTTCTCGTTAACAAACGTAAAGAATCACGGTAATAACCGCGCAGAAATATGTATATACATAAAATTTACAGTCAATATCTGGAGATCTACAACGAGTACTTACTGATGTGTTCCCAGGACCTTATCTACATGCTTCATGGGCCATCTTAGATTCTCCAAGCTTATGCTGGACCGTATGGGTGCCGTGTTTGGGAATGCGGCACGGGAGGGGGAGGGAGGGATCATCGGTTGGGGGGGTGTACTCCCGGGTGATATCTCCCGGACATTCGGGTTAGCCCTAAACTCCGGAACCCTCATCTCCATCTACAACACGTCAGACATGAAAACTCCCAGAAATTCGAAAACTCACTTGATGATGCAGGTCTTCATCACTTGATTCCTCTCGTGGTCTTAAGGGCTGTGTTGTCGATCTGATGACGTCATCACTATTATTACGATGATCTACAACGAGACATACCTATTCCTCGTGAGTTTTTTGTGATCATTGGTCTCGTCCATCGGGTGTTCGTCTTCGCTTGACGTACTTCTCGCTGGAATATTCAGCGAACTTTCCCCAGATATTCCTCGAAATTTCGTGTAAAATTCTCACTCATGTAATCGACCTTCTTGTTTCTTTCTGTGAAAAGTTGCCTCGAGACACCCGTGGAATGATATAACGTGTTGAGGAAGTGGGTGGTGTTTGGTATATGCGCTGATTGAGTCAAGAAGATCCGGTCAGATAGCTCCTGTGGTGTGGCCTCGTGCTCTTTGTCTATCACCTACATATTCATCAGACCATGTCCATCTGATGGGATGATGACGTCACTCATGTTATTCGGTGTGTTCATATTACGTGTTCTATTTTTGGATGAATTATGGTGTATTTATTTACCTCTATAGCGACATAATAAAGGACTCTGCCATATGTGGGTATCGCGTATGCCTCCTCCGCTGCAATCCTAACCACCCTATGATAATCCGCTGTTTATTTCAATCCCTGTACACTATTTCCCGCCAGAAAATTCTTGGAAAGATCGCACCTGAACCGACAGGCTTCAGAAGGGGTATGTACACAAGTCCTCCCTCCCCGTTTTGGTACGATTCCAGCGTTCGGTTCTCCGCATGCAACCTCATATGTAACTCCCGTGCTGTACATTCATCAGCATTTACACCGTTGTAGACGTCCAAAAACAGAAAATGATTGGAAAGTTTTGTGCGAGCAGAAACTTATGTGCCACAGCAATATCATAGTTGATAATGATTCTGTTGTGGCAAAGCCACAACGCACATCAAGAGAAAAAATTTCACTCCACAGCTGTCCAAACAAATGAATCAATTCGATTAATGAATACCGTGTTGGTCTTTGCTGACGGTACTGAGATGTCTGCTGACATCAATCAAGTTGTCCATGAATTGTATGGGGTAATGAAACAAATCGTGATCTTCGCTCTCTTGTCTGAGTACGGCAGAGGGAGGTGCGATTGTAGATGACCTATGTCCTTTGGGTAGTATTGCGGGAGATGTGGGTAGTCTTATTGCCATCTGAATGTCTTGGAGAATCTGCTTTCATTTCAATTCAATGTTCAAAGATCATGATCATCATATCATGTCAAAAGAACATGATGGTGCCATGATGACATGTGATCCGTGTCGTAATCGTAGGTCAAGATATCTCATCAAATTGGCTGGATGTGATTAAATACGATGACAACGTACCTGATTGCACAATAGTCTCCATTTGATAATGCTCTGAGGGATTATCTTCTTTTTCTTGGGTTTCTCTCGTGAATCTTTCGAGGCACGTACAAACAGGTAGGTCTGTGGGTTTTATTCGAATGAAAAGGGGTCGTCGACATACCTGAAGGGCAAAGTGTACGGACTGTGTACACTTGTCCAAAATAAATTTCTTCAGTGGCTGGAATGTGTGGTATTGGTTCAAGAGAAGATTACTGTCGTTTTCAGTGAAATTTCATGGAGATTTCATGGAAACAACTCACACTAACTGAGGCAAGTAAAATTCCACGTCCTCGGGATTTCTGTCATAAAAGTGATATAATTCTTCACAAAACTCGGCTGTACAAGTCAGTTGACTTTTCCCGCCAAAATACATTTTTCAAAATCCGAAAAAATCATTCCAACGAGCACACCAACAACACTTCTGGAGATAAGATATTTCTGCGAAAATTCACCTCTCGCCTCAGTATCATTTCTGCTCTCAAACAACTTGATCATTGAATTCCACGTGTCATTCGCTGCCGCGGGTGGAGTTGGAATCTCCGGCTCCTCGAAAGGCAATTTAGTACCGACGTAGGGGTCTGATTTCTCCATTCTTTCCTCGAATTCTCTGCCTTCCAGCTCTACAACGAGTCAATCGAATTTGGCGGGAAAATGTCGTCAAGAAATCTATTATGGGTGCGGAATTTTTTCATTATTTTTCACTGATAATAATTGTAAAAATAATAATAAAACACCATTCCATTGACAATTATACACGAAATTTAGATGAAAACTCACGTCTCATAGTCTTAATCCAGTCGATATTACTCTTTCCTCGGCGTAAATATCCCCTGAGACAATGAGCGAAGCTGTCACGGTAATAACCGCGGCTACGAACGGTGGTTACCGCAGCGCAGCTGCAGATGACCCAATATTTTGTGCCGACAGAAAAATTTTCTTTCAATTTTTGTGTTAGCTTTAATAATTGTAGATCGTATTGTAGTGGGTCGGAAAAATACCTGATAATTCCTCCGACATAAGCGAAGGTCCTCCTGAGTGATTTCCTCGGCTCGTTAAGAAGCACGTTAAAATCCGTCTTGATTCTTGATTGCATTTCGGTGGCTTCGCTTTGGGTCAAACCTGACCTTCTTAACGACATGCATCATATTTTTCCTCACCATCAGGTTGTAGATTGAGTTCTAATGCGAGGAGATCATCCAACTTTGGATCCTCCGACTCATTCTCTTCATCTTCTTCTTCTTTAGACGATGATCCCGTCTTTGATTGGTCCAAAACCTTTTCAAACTCTCCGTATGTCGTTCTGAAATATGTTTCCTGCATCAGGTGAGCTCATCTTTTTGTGTCGTAATCTTTGTCCAATGCATGTTCCATTAGAATCTATTCTTGTCGTGTCTCTGGCAGGCAACTAAGTTTAACGTCCTTTGGAAAATCCCGTATTTTGTGGCAAAGCCACTATAAAAAGAACTCTTGCAAGTGCGACGTATTATCACCGATCTTCACTTTGTATTTCTGTTCTGTTCAGAAGAACATCATGAAGGAGGGCGGCCATGCCGCACTAATAAATGTAATTGTCGGAGTCTCTTGCAGACGAATCGTTTGATTGCGACTCTGCCGCAGTGCTGAGTTGATCTACTGAAGCACATTTACGGCATATCTTCTAACGATTCAAACAAAAATGATGGTGAGGGGGGCAAGAAATTTAGAAGGACTCACTTGATTTGTGAGTTTGGCTATCTTTTCATCCAAACTTTCATCCACGATGATGTATAGGAGCTCCTTCCATTTTTTGAGTTCCTTCTCATTGTCTTCGATCTTCTTCTGTATGACGTCCTTAATGGTGGTCTTCTTCTTTTGTAACTTCTTCCGTAGAGTTGTGAGCTGCTCGATAAAAAATTTGATCTGTTCACGCGTCACGATCGCCTACTAGGAAAGTGGATTTGAAGTCTCATATCAGGTCTGAAGTGAGATCTCGTCTCGTCGAAAAACTCACTTCTTTTGCCTTCTCATTCAGTGTATCCAATTTTTCGTCCAGAGTTTGGGCGTCCTCATTCATCGATGACTCTAAAGGGTCAGTAAGCCACTCGTGGTGGTGATCCGGTCTTTTATTGTGCACGTCCATCGTGATCAGTATTCGTCCAGGCTGACACACGTCCCATCCGCTGTGGCTCGTCGTCCACGTCTACGTTATAAGGTTGAAAGACGATGTGGTATTGTCTCGATCTGCTGGAACGTCTGTAAGGTCCGCCCGATTGTAGTTCGGAAAATTGAAAAATATTTGTTGGAATTCCCGCACATAAATGTCAACGTTTGCAGAGCAGAAATATCAAATATTGCGGATCTTAACGTGATTATACGGTACACACACGGTAACTGGCTTCTGGAAGTGTACAGAATTATCCGTAATCTATATCTTCTGAAAATATTTACAATTTCAGTTGGAAAAAAGGCAATATTATTGGGGTCCATATCAAGATATGCGGGTCCTTCAAGTAATTTTAGTCATTGGCCGTCCCGTTTAAGATTAGAGTCCAACCCTCCTTTCCTCAGAATAGAACATCATATGACATCTTGATTGTGTCGAAATTCACTTTATAAAACTCGAAGTATTTTTGGCAATCTCTGACAGCATGTGTGTTTATAAATCTCATGTATAGACCCTCATGTACATTGCTTCTTTATTTAATAATCCTCCTCGTCTATCCTACTGGATGGGCACTCCTTACTATTCCAGTCCTTCACTCTGGCGTCCCACTGCACAAGTCAGCAGGATTGATTCTTGCTTGCGGCTCTGCCGCAAGAGTATGAGGTGATGATTACACACCGATGTGGAGGTGATGACTGGGTCATAAGGATGCCAAGATAAATCTCTGATCGTTGTAGAATGAGCAGGGATTCTCTTGACCAGCTCTCCTGTCAAAACGTCCCAAACTGTATTTGTCAGTGAAATGTTCGCACAAGCAATAACGAAGAGTGGTACCAAAGATATGTCCTGAGTGGGATCCAGAATAAATATACTTCTGCCCAGTTGTATAATAGGGTGAAAAATACGCTCTGATCAGTGTAGACGCAACCTGTTTACGTATCAGGTTAACTTCGTCTGATTGTGACGTCATACCTGATGTCCAGTGTACGTCATGATGTTTGTGGAAGGGTTACGTATGTCCCAAAGTCTCAGGGTCTGATCCTTTCCGTTAGAGATGAAGTACCTCCCATCACCCTGCATTCAATTTTTAATTTAAAATTTCAAAATTAAAAGTCACCTTTGATGAGACATGTGTGATACCCCTGTAATGGCCCCGCATTATGGCAGTAGGTCGAGGTGTAGATGCATTAAGGTTACGCCTGTCCCACACCTGGTATCTTTAGCTCTTTAGCTTGCTCGAGATTCTGGTGGTAAGAAAAACATCTTTTCTGAATGAAACACCAAAGTTTGCCAAAACACCTCACTCTACATGTACAGTCGTCCCCGGCAGTGATAATACTATTAGCAGAATCTTCTTCTACGTAAGTGACCGTATTAATATCTTCGCTATGCGCCTCCACTCTGTACTCGACCTGTATAATTTGAATATCGACTGGAATTTCTGTGAAATTTCCACCTCTTTTCTCTCCAAATTGACGATGTACATGTGTCGATCTGAAGATCCTCCGAGAATCTCGTGGGAATCTGGCGAAAATTTCACGGAAAAAAGACAGAATCGAGCTGCATTTGGCCTGTCAAAATCGTCAGACAAATGGAGATCTGTCATGTTCCCATAAGATAAGTTTTTCAACTTGAAATTACGCTCACTCGCAGTCAAGAGGCTCATGAGTATCCACATCCCCTTGTATATTGCACAAATGTACTATAACACGTCATCATTACACATATCCATCTACAACTCACTGAAAGGAGACCAGGACGAGTAGATCAGCCAGCGCTGGTCAGAACTGACGCGGTCAGAGGAAAAGTATTCAGAAGATGCAGAAGTTGTGCTCACCTGTAATCTGTGTCGATGATGGACCAGCCGATTTCTCTGGCTTGTATCTGTTTCACCTAGCAACTGTCGGTCTTATTGTTCATTGGTGTAGTCCCGAAAATGTCAAATTAGCTCATCTACAACTCACCAGTTTTTTAGTGTCTGTTTTGTACAGCCTTATCACTTTATCTTGGGTTGCGGTCATGAATAAATCCCCACTCCTGCTGTACCTCCCACAGAAGACCTTGTGACATTCAGATTTCAAGACCTGGAGTGTGGCGGCAGACTCACTCTGTTATGGTAGGCAGCCCAGACTTTGCCGTATGTTGGAATGAATCTGCATGTTGAGTCTTCATGAGGGGATTACAACCCACCTTTGCATGATGTGTGCGTTCCATTGCGGACAAAACAAACCTCTTCTTCTCTGAACGAGTAAGTCATGTTGTGAGAGAATACCTAATCACCTGTTCAAGCAACGTGACTGGTGATTCCATTTTACTTCCAGTGAAGCGACCAGTCTGAAGACGTATGCTGTGTTCTAACTCTGTTTCCTTGATGACGTCAGCCAGAAGATGGAACCTAAGACATCAATTAATCCACCTTCAACATCTCGGCCTGATCTAATCGTGAAGTAGACTCATCGTCATCGTCAGTATTGTCCCTTGTAAAACCACCAGGAATCCCTCTAGACATACTGTCATTAGAGTCCATGAAAAATGTCCTTCAAATCACCCCAATATACCGGTCATGTATAGTCTGATCAACCTTGAATACTGAGCGAGTTCATCGTCTGCCATTTTTGTTGCGTATGTTTGTTTGTCTTTGGGGCGACACGTGATGAAATGTCATCACAAGAGCCCGAATTTTACCGGGAAATTAATCTCAGCCCATTTTGACCAAGACCAACGCAGGCACAGCTCAAATCGCCTTGATAATACCGGTCTTGACGCTTGGGGTGTAAGGATGTCATGTCAACCCCATCACACTTTTGGTCAACTATTGTATTGAGATGTTCTGTACACGCCTTTTCTTTATATGATCTTGTTTACAACCAGCCAATCACTCAACTCCCCCTTGAGTTTCATACTATCAAAACCCTTGTAGGGTGGTTCCGTCACTACACGACACTTAAAAGGAGCCTGACCGAACAATATGGCGAGATCCTCTGGATCATGATTGTCAAAGAGCACCGTGCCGGTGCCGAGGCCGTCGGGTTGGCCGAAGGGGTTGAGTTCTATTAGAGTGACGTTCTGGCGTTTCAGATCGACGCAGAGATCCATCGAGAATTGTGCGGGATCTTTCGGCAGGCGATCTCGGATGGAGTGAAAGAATCGTGTGACGAGGTGGGAGATTTCATCTATGTGGGTGACTAGATGTGGGTAGAAGGCACCATCGTAGTATTGGCAGAGGGCTGTGAGTTCATCATTGAAGACGAAAGCTCGGAACTCTTGATGTGGTTGGATGGATGTGAAGGTGCGAATGATAATGTGTTGAGACCAGCTGTTGGCGAAGTCCAGAGCGAGGGGAAGATCGTCTTCGCAGACACGTTCTGAAGTGACGAAAGATTCGATCACTTGATCTGAATCGGTGCAGCGCAGAGACTGTATTGTCGCTGAGAGGATTGCTGCTGAGATGTCGTTGGGTGTGATGTTGTATCCATCATCTCTCATGGCTGACACCTGCTGACAGACCAGCTTGAATGCGTTCTCGCGTGCAAAGAGTGAGTCTTTTGGACTCCGTGATGATAGTTTGCAGAACACCTCTTGAGACGGCATAGTCTGAATGGCACCATTAATCTTGTCTCTCAATCTTGACATGGTCATCGTATGTGAGGATGGAACTGGCTTTTCCTTCTTTCTGTGCCAGTATTCTGCAATCAGCGCCTTCGATTCCTCGATAGAGAGCTCTACAAATTCGCTCTGGAATGTGTGTTCTTGTAGAGGGTGATACCATGATTCCACGTCGACGGCGCGTAATCTCTTCTGCAGTTCCTTCTCCAAACGTATGGCATCAGCCAGAGAGCTCATTGTGAATTTGTTTGTGTGATCATCTCTTCGGCATGTTGTTGTTCTGCGAATCAATGATTCGCCGAAGATCGAGTGGTTGTGGATTCACCACACAAACTACAACTCGCAATACTTATATTCTGAACAGTGAACATTCTAAACCAAAAATGCAGCAATGTGTTGCTGTGGGCCCAACAATTTCCTTGCCTTTCCTGCTAAACATTTGAGCAATAGGACATGTGCATATAGCAATTCAAGCGTTGCAGATGAGCAACCAATACTCCCGCCATCCTGATCTTCTCTACAAAAAAATGACTCTTAATAAAACCTCAGTCTGTTTGAAGAGACGGAGTTGATGTACGAGGGTTCTGTCAGGATCAAAAAATACCACAGCAAGAGGTAGGGGCAAAGGTCTGTTATACTGTCCAAACTTCAAATCTCTGCATAAAAAGCAAAACTCAGCAGCTTCCTTACAAATTACATCTCGCCACACGATATTGTTTGTGCAAGCAGGTATTACTTTTCCCGAAATTGGAGAGTCTCTTTACAAACCCAGCGAAAAGTAATATCAGCAATACAGACTTTTTGCCTTTGTTCTTTTCCAAAACAGCTTTTTTGATCCAAGCAGCTGGTTCACAAGTTGCGCTGACCCATTCAGAGGACAGTTCATCCATCAAAATATTTATTGTTATCAGGCCAAATAGGACAAGGGTCGTGGTCAAAAGCAAACTCCTTATTAAGGCATAAAAATAAAAATCTGCGGGAGTCTCGTGAATGCAGCTTTTGGTTGCAAAATGGCAGGAAGATCTTGGTACTTGTGTATTTTCTTGTGGAATGAGATGGCGAATGGAGTTGTCACAATCCACTCATCATCATGCAAATCACACACATTGGTAAAAACGATCTCTCTCTTTATTTCCTGTACACGTAACCGCGAACTTTCTTCGAAAATTGAACCTCCTTGTGATTTAACGTATTGTCACGACAGAGCTGTCTTCATCATCATCTGATTGGTAATCGTAATTGAAAATGGGAACCTGTCCAGGTCAGAAGGAAACTTTGCACAGTAAATCACGTCAAATTGTACTCATCTCTATGCATCAAAAAACCTAATGGTTTTGCTGCAAATAAAATTCTGTTCAGAGTTTGTGGCTTTGCCACAAACACCTGGGACACTTTGGCAAACTCATTTGAAGGACAAGATCAATCTACAACGAGAATGTACAAAACCTACCTCCTCCTCCGGCATGACCGAGCGGCCTCTTGCCGATTTTCTGCAGCAAGAGCAGATGCCCAGCACCCTTTTCTTGAATTTCAATTTGTCTTTTAAACTGCTGTATTGATCTAAAAATGCATCCTCGTTAAAGCCGTAACTGATGACGTCAACATACGTAAACATGTGACGTGTCATTCTATACGTAAAATCGCTGGGTTTTTGACAGTCTTTCAGATGTACAATATTTAAATCGAAATCTAAAAATAGACTCACACTAACGCGTTGAACAATCCCTGAGCAGGCTGGAATATTGCTTGCAGCAAAAACAGCATAAATACGGGCTCCTTTGGACTTAGAAAATTCTGGAAAAAATTGATCACGGCGGGGAGCTGGGAGGCCACAAAGGCGATGAGGTAAAGTGTCAATTTACGTAGAAGAGTGTTTTTAAATTCGGATTGTAGGCCTTTTAGCTTGAGGCGAAGTGCGATGTAATTGATCATGATGAAGAGCAAGATGAGGATCGCGGGGATGTACACTGTCAGTCTACAATCGTTAAGTTTCTCGGAAAATTCGATTGGAAATATCCATTTAAATTTTTAAGGGATCAATAATTGAGATGGTCTGGTTGTAAATGGATTTGTAGAGAACCGAAAGATAATTATATAATAATACCTCATCAAGTCTCTGGGGTCTGCAATCCAGCACCATTTACCGACACTTCCAAACTCATCTCGAATCAGGCATACCGCCATGGTCACTGTCATCTTCAGAATTTTCACGACGAAACTCTACAAATAGATATTCGATTTTCCTTTTCTAATGTGTCAAGTTGATCGGTTTGGCGCGAAGACAATGATCGTGAAAAGTACGTTTTTAATGTATGTACTTTACCTAACGGATATGACCAATTGATGAGATGGTACACAATCATGATCTTCTCATGTGCCTCCTCTTGCTTTTCCAAGAAAAACACCTACATAAATTGAGGAGGAATGGAAATGGAAGGCCATACCTGGAATAAAGAGATGGCGATGGAGAGTGACCAAAAATAAGAGGCGATCTGAATGATTCAGCACCATTTACCAATTACGGGTTTCTGATGATATACGAATGTGAAATTTACCTGGAAAAAATGTAACAAAGAGGCTTGCAAGACGCAGAAATCAAAATTAAAATTCCAAGGAAACCAACAGAAGGAGGTGAAAAAATCTGATATACTCAAAAAGAAGATGAGCCGAGTCCCAAAAGTCCTGAAGAGATCAGTCATGGAAATAATGGTATCACTTCACCTTGTTTTGGGGAAGATTAAGAAGGTCAAAATGATGAATAACGTGCCAATCATGGAGAGACCACAGCTCGTGTAAAGAGCATAATCCAATACATCCTCTTCATCGCGAGAAAATGGTCGACTCGTTGACATCGCCAATGGAAATATCTTGCGAAAAACACTTTTCCTTCGTTGTAGACCTAAGGTGGAATTCCTGTCGGACTTTTCCTCCAGATTAAAAATTCCAAATTCTTTGATTCTAGACCTGCATATCTATTCAAGATAATCTATCATGATTGTATCCAGTAACATATAGAGTAGCCTCATCAACAGTGAGTGTCTCATTTAATCCAAAGGCGACTTGAAAGAAGTGATCATGGAGGTGACAATGCAGAAAGGAAAAAGGTGCAGGTTTATTCTTTCATCATTCTGGCCCGCCACAGACATTCGTCTGAAAATTCACACTGCTTCACCATTTACATCTCTCTACATTTCATGGCTCCAGCTTTGCCGTCCTGGCTCGAGGGATCCTCTCAAAATTTTTCGTGTCCTTCCACGGCGGTATATCCGGTAGATTAGAACCGCTCTTTCTGTAGGCTGGCGCCGTTGCCGGAATCTTCTTTCTCGCTTTATTCTGCATTCAGTTAGACAGTAATTCTACAAAAGCTGTCTGTTTGGTAAAATCTATGGTGGTACCTGTGGCTTGCTCTCTTTGAGGGGCGGTGACGCGAAGGCTTCTATACGTGCGAAAATTGACCTTGTTGGTATCCCCACGTCTTTTGCCTCGGGAAAGAGTTCTGAAGGGGACATCCTCTGATCCCCGATGACATTTTTGTATGACGTCACGAATGCTGAAAAGTGAAGGAAAAGTATAAGGTGTCAATTGGACATTTTTGACATAAAAGATACATTCGTCAGCTTCTTGTGTTGTTGTAGACGGTCGAGGAGTACGTTCATTCTGATCTTTCTCTTTCTCCTTCAATAATTTGAGCGACCCCGTCCCGTAAGGATCATAATTTCCAGCCAAAAACGACCCACTGCTGCGCGGTATGGTGAAAGCAGGGGCTGATTTAGATCGGTCAGTAATGGGTGTGCCAGAGGCTGGCCTCTTGATTGTGTTGATCTTTTTTCCCTGCTTTCTGTGAGTTTTCCGTCCAAATTCGACCGTTTTTGTCCTACTTTGAGTTTGTCGTTTGATTCTGTCAGTGCTTGCTTCATGATAACGTAGTCTTGTAGATGATCCTCTATCCGTCCCATTTTCTGGAAATTTCAGGGAAATTTCTTCGAATGGACGAAGAAAATCTCGTGTACCTTCTCTTTGGTCGTATTTTTTGACGAGTCTTTGCTGTGCTTTTCCTTTGGTGTGACTTGTTGCGCTTGCAGTTGATTTACTATAGCCTGAAACCACGTCATCATCTACCGTCTACAATACTCAGACCTCATAATCACCATCCATTTTTCTGTGCAACTTTTGGTCTGGTGTGAGCAGGAAGCTCGAATCGGCGAGCTGAAGAGTGGTCATTTTTTGGAGTTACATGGACGAGAAGATACCTTATATAAACCTGTATGACCTTTGTCTATGTTCATATTGCTGTGATCTACGGATTTTTTTACCTCATCTTTCCTTTCGCACCTAAAGAGTCAATCAACAAGAAAACGAATCAGATTTTTTTCTCCAAATCTCTCCGTGCACAAAAAATCATGTTGATGATTAGAACTCACAGTTTGATGAGGTCACAAAATTCGTAAAGTTGGACCCTGCCCGGGACGTCAGGTGCCAGTTGTTTGATCCATTCTTGCAGCTTTTTCGGCGCGATCGCTTTCCCAGTCACTCTCAAAGACGACAGCACAGAGTTTTCATCAAGAGGGATTCCACTGCACAGTTCTCCTTCGTATAGCATGAAGCTCATTCTTGCTTCTCTCAATTCGTCGACTCTAGTGCGATCAGACGGATCATCACAAAGGCGAGGAATATTGTGGCACCTCCGCTGCAAAGACATCGAGCTGATCGCATTCGATGTACAATCTACTGAAGCGCGAAAATACGGAGAGGGAAATTAAATTACAGGTGACTACACTCACGTCAATGAGCCTGAAACTAATGTTGAAATGACTTTTTTGATGACCCTGATGTTATACGTGCTGTTGTGCTTATTGAATGTATAATCGAGAGCATGATGCAGCTCTTCACTATGCAGCAGTCTTTGCAATTCTTTGTTGTCTAAGCCAGGTGAATTTGTTGGTGTCTTATCCATCCTCGCTCTTTCCAGCATCGGCACAGATACGTCAGGAAACTACAAAGATCACTCTAGATCTCAAGATTGATGAACCATTTAGCCTTCTCAACCATCATAAAATTAAATTACCCCTAAAGATCTCATCACCGCGCTGGATTGTGTCATTTTCTTCGAAATCAAGTCTCGCATCCACTCACCTGAACTCATTCCATGTGATGATACCTCTTCCAAATCGGTCAAACATGGTGATCGACCTCTACGCGAATTCTAGCATGTGATGTCCGCAGAAAGCTCTCTAATTTTGGAAGAAAGCGTTCTACAACGGCAGTGAGTGTTCATGGAACAAAAAAAACCATCAACCGGCACTCATTTTCTTTCGGATCGACATTAAGATATGGTCTCTCAACTCGAACAGTTACAACAGCAACAAGAACAACTGCAACAAGACCTCGTTCGTCAAAGAATCAAGGTTTCAGAAGCTTGTGCTGGGTAAGTTTTATATCTTATTACAATAATGTGGGATGTCTGAAGGAGGACGCAGATTGGTCGCTTTTACTCAGAAAGTGGAGGATCCTTTTGACCCTTCCTGCTCACTCCAAAATCCCTTCAAGGTCAAGGCCAATAGCGTTTGCAGTATTTTATAAGATATAGAGTATACACATATAGAGGGTGGCTAATGTAATATAACACTATATCGTTTGTCAAATTCCTTTTGGATATCAAAAAAACACTTTTCCAAAGCTTTTGTATGCTTCCATATGGAAGGCATGTCGCAACAAAACAACTACTTTAGGTCGTAGGACCGGGGATCTCATCACCTTCCCGACGATAGGATTTAACCGAAAAGTCTCCGCTCATACGGATCAACACACTTATATCAACTTTTATTCTCTATATGCACTGGGAGGCATTGGAGGCCTCTGGCTGTTGATCTCCAATCTCTCATTTTTTGTGATCCTCTTATTCTCTACATTCTCCTTATCTGTTGTTCCCGCTGCCTCTTGTCTCTTCTTCTCGAAAAGTTTGTTGTACTGAGAGGTGTTACAAATTTCGTCATTCTGAAAGAACATCACCTCGCCCTGCCACAAGTTCCTTTCTTTCACCTTCATCTGGACCGACTTCTTCGCTTCCTCCAATTGTATTGTGATCTTCTGAACCTGCCAAGGATCAGCTTCATCTCCTTCGGAGGATGCAAAAGCTTGTTCACCTCGGCCTTGAGATCTCTATTGTCCGCTTCCATGATGTTATACTCATCATTGGACAATCTCAATCTCTTCTCAAGCTCCCTCTTTTGGTTGATGAAGTCTCTCGTTTGGTTCTTCTTCTTCTCGTTGAACGTCTCGACTTCTCCTCTTAATGATGCCACTTCATTCTCCAAAGAGGAAATCTTCGCTGTGCCTTCGAGACATTTCTCTGAAAATTCTTCGAGTTTCTGACGTGTAGATGTCAAGACTTCTTGGCCTTGACGTATGATGTCATCTCTGTCACTGACTTGCTGTTGCAGTTCGTCGACACTCTGCTGCGATTTGTGAAGGGATGTCTCGAGTGTTGTCTTGAGATGTCTCAGCGACTCTGACTCCGCTGAAGC
Organism: Protostelium mycophagum; assembly: GCA_002081555.1. Lineage (NCBI taxonomy): Eukaryota > Evosea > Variosea > Protosteliida > Protosteliaceae > Protostelium > Protostelium mycophagum. The sequence continues at coordinate 8,951 of MZNV01001012.1, read as the reverse complement.
GAGGCGCAGCTTCTCCTGTACAGCATTGTTGTGACTGGTGACGTCATCTACTTGTACGGCTAACTTCTCGATGAGTCCCTCCTGCTCTTGTACAGTGTTCTCTGCTCGTTGTAGACGCTCAGAATATTCCGTCTTGTACACCGAGAATTCGTCACTCAATTTCGCAAAGTCGGTCTGTGATTGTGACCTTTCTGCCTCCAGGCGCGAGACGTCATTTCCAAGTAGAAGGCGTTGTTCTGTCAAATCTTTCAGGGAAATTTCCAAGGCCGATTTCTCTCCCTCCAGAACATTCTTGAGATTCTCTGACTGTTCCTGGAATGGTTGAGTATCTACAAACGGGGGATGACGTCACCTTCTGTTGAGACATCTCTGCCATGATCATAGATATCTTTGCCTCAAAACAATGGCAGATTTCTTCGAGCTCTGATTTGTTTGCTTCCCATTCCTTCTCTGAAATTCTGAATTTTTCAACTTGCTCGTCTACAACGCTCAGTTTTCCATCCAAACTTTGAATCTCCTTCAATTGTAACTCTTGGTTTTCACTCAACGTGTTCAATTCATCTACAACGAGTCAGATCCAATTTTTCAGATTTTACTGACCTGTCAGCTCAGAAATTTTTTGATCTTTTTCGGATAGGCGACTGGAGAATTCGTGCCTCTCGACTTCGAGTTGTTCTGTCAGAAGCTGGAGCTCGTCCTTTTTCTGGGAAAGTTCCTGTTCTGCAGCACTGTATTGTTCAGCAGCCTTATCCAACTCTCCGTTGAGTCTCAAAGTCTCCGACTTGAGTTGTGCTGAAATTTCCTCCACTTTTCCTTGCAGCATGGAGACCTGTAAGTTTGTTATTTTTAGTTCCTTTTACGAATTCTTACCTCGGCTTGGCGTTCCTCAACTTGAAAAAGGGACTCGGTCAGCTGTTCTTCCAGCGAACTACAACTCTCTCTCTTTCTCTGAATTTCATTGCATTGCAACATCGCCCTATGTGCCAATGACATCATGATGACGTGTACAGAAGATCGAGCGTCGACAGTGATGGGGGTGGAGAGGGGGTGGAGGGTTGTACATTTGGAGTGATCGGTCTCAGCGTGTGATCTCTGTACATTCTCGCTGATTTCATTTGCGATCCTCTTGCACTCCTGATTTATATTAACAACAGCTTCTGAAAAAATAAACTACCAATATTTCGGCAGTCTGTGTATGTGCGTTCTGTGCAGCCTGCTCGAGTTCTCGACTCTTCTTGGAAATTTCACTCTGTAAATCTCCCGCCTTTTGTTCCAATTCCAAGATATCATTCTCCATAGAGGCTATGATATCATCCCTCCTCTTCTTGGCAATCTCATTCTGTTCCTGTAATTGCCTTGACCTCTCCTCGGAATCTTCCATCTACGAAAATTCAGTGAAAGTTCATCGTGACCATCTACAATGACGTCACCTCTTGTTGTAGATTCTGGAAATTCATCTCGAGTTGGCTCTGTGCTTCTTGCAATAAGAGGTGCTCGTTGATCGCATTTTGGTATTTCTACAACACGTTAATACTGTGTTGTAAAAATTAAGACGTCGCATCACCTGGTTCAAGATATCGTACTCTTCGTTTCGGTCTTGTAGATCGCTCTCCGCTGTTTGTAATTGTTGCTTGATTTTTTCTTGGATTTTTCCAAGATTCTCCACCTGTTTGTCTTTGATGGAGATCTGGCTGTTCAATTCTTTGGTCTTCGTGTCTGCTTTTTTATCCTTCTCCATCTACAACGAGTCAACACGAGCCCCGAAACTTGGCCGAAATCTCACCTCTTTGGCCATCCTCTGTATTTGGTCCCTCATGCTCTTGTTCTCGCGCTCAAATGCCAGCTTCTCTGTCATGAGCGATGTCTTTTCCGCCAAAAGTTGCTTGTTCTTCTCTTTGAACTCTGTCTCTTTCACTTTCAACTTTTCCCGCTCTTTTTCCACATTTTCCCGCTCTTTTTCCACCAGTGACAGGTCGCTCTCGGCTTTTTGTTTCTACAACGAGTCAGTTTCGGCGTCTACAACGCGAGTTTCTACCTCCTTCTTGGACTTGTTCTGGGAACTGTTCAAATTTTGAATTTCGTGTCTGAGTTCTTGGACTTCTTTGGTCAATCGGTTTCTCTCTTCCTCTGAACGTTCATAGCCGGTCTTGTAACGGTCAAGTTCGCATTCGACTGAAACGTTACGCATGGAGGAGGGAGGGAGGGGGACACGAGACACGGAGGGAGGGGGTATACGGCTTCCTGTGCGACTGAAATTTCTCAGAAAACTTCGCCTTCACAAGATTACGTACCACATACTGAGCCTTGAGACGGAGCTGTTTCTTGCTGGGGTGGTGAATTCAAACTTATCCATTGGGGTCCACTGTGGTTCCTTAGCAACCGTCTCAACCTTTTGTGCCCTCAATTTCTCCATCTCTTGGCGCAGTTCGTCCTTCTCTTGCATCGATTTCTTCAAGAGCTCGTCACTCTCTTTCTCCAAGGCGGCATATTTCATCTCCATCTTCCTGACCTTTGGTTGTGAGTCGTTGTAGATTCACAATCCAGCATGATTGTCCTTTCTTTGTCACAAAAAGTTTTATGAGGCACAACCTCAGAGAAATTTACAATCGTCTCGTTGTAGACAGACGATCTACCTCCTTTTCAGCATTTTCCGATTCCTCATCCAAGATCTCGGTCTTCTCCCTCTTCAATCTCAAAGTCTTCTGCTTCATCTGCAGAAATGAGATTTTACAAATATTTTTTTATTTTTAAAACTCCTCACCGCTTCCAATTTCTTTTCCAGCTCCATGATCCTCTGGTCTTTATCTACGACTTTCTCCTCCGGAACTTCGGAAGGTGTCATATTGACATTTGTCATGTCAAATGTGACATTTTCTGGGATGGGGGAGTCGACTGCCTGAGGGGCGGGCGAATTCTCGGAATTTTCTGGGTTCGTCATGACCCTCTTCCTCGGAACAAAACTCGGAATTTTGAATTGTTCCTCCTGCACGGAATAAATAAATTCCTCAAACTATGATCCATCTACAATCCGCCAGAAACTCACCCTTGACATGACAGGGAACCCCTGAGCACGTGGACACCACGTCTCTCGGCGGGGATCTCTTCTCTGCTTCTTTACATTCCCTTCACTTGATGACGTCAGCAACATGGCCTTCAAGCGCTGTATTTGGTCCTCATGTAAAGCCTTCTGTGCGTCCTTCTCTGCAAGTCCGAGAGCCATCTTCTGGTTCTCGTCCTGCAGCTTGGAAATTTCCTCGGAATTTCCTGAAGGCGTGAGACGTGTTAGAATTTTCAGGGAAATTTACCTCCCGCGGCCAATTTTTTCTTGAGTTGGTCCAGCTCTCTTCTCAAACGGTTCATCATAGTCGTGTCATCTACAACCTGCCATCTTCAGTTTCCCGCCAAAATAGAATCAACGTTTCTTACCTCGTTCACTTGTGGTTTATTCTTGATGGTTTTGGCTCTGCTCGCAAACTTTAAAGAACTGTGCGTCTCTTCACAATGAAGAGATGCAGGCGTGATCGTGCAGATGATGGTCGTCTTTGAGTTTCCTCCAAGTGCTGTCTGCAGGATTCTCGTCAACTTAGAGTCACGGTAAGGAATGTGAGCTCCTTGAACTGCGTCTGAGAGCTTCTTGATCACAGTGCTGAGCGTCAAAAGACTCTTGTTGATGTTGACTCCTGCTTGGCGTCATGTCTCGTTGTAGATCCGATTATTTTAACGTACAAAAGGAATGTTGATGTCGACATGTAAACTTTACCTTCTTTAAATCGAACACCTTCAGCTCCAGTAGAAGCACTTCTCTCACTTCCAGCCAAATCCACCAAGTTTAAAGAGGACACTTTGACAGGTCCGCTGTACAACATGAGTAACTGCATGCAGAATGTTTTGGCAGGAATAAGATCACCTGTGCATAGACTTTCTCTTCGTCCCGACTTCAGAAGGTTCATTTCCACGATCGCTGCTCTCTACAATGATCTTGAAGATGGTGTGAGATCTGCTGGAGGTCTCGTTCATGTGGGTGGAGCCAACGTGGCGGTTTCTTTCTCCTTCAGACATTAAAGTAAGAACCTGGAAACGATCAGATTCGTTATGGATCTCGGTGGAGATGGTCACCTGATCAATCGATTTGACAACCTCTTCTCTGAGATCACCGACAAAAATTCCCTTCTGCAGAATGTTAGATCTTTTGAAAGATGAAACGTCCGCTTATCACCTCTAAATCTTCATGGATCTTTAGCTTCTTTCCTTGATTGGGGGACAGTAGATCTTTGATTTCTTCATTGTAAATCTCAATGTATGAGACACGAAGAAGAAATTGGCGATTTGGGGTCTTGTCTATGTATCTGAAAATGTCCTCTAACGCCAACATAATAATTCCAGGGGTGTTATCCGTTCCCTTCATTGTGAAGGTCTTCCCACTGGACGTTTGTCCATATGTGAAAATAGTACCGTTAATCCCATCCATAGAAGAGAGGATCACATCTCTGGCCGTTTCTACATATACATCTTTGTTGGTTGTGCGAGCATGGAAAATCTTATCTAAGATATGGATCAGAGAAATGCAGAGAAGAGATTGCTCAGTTCTTACCAAAAGCATATGATGCTGAAGGAATAGCCCTGCCGTTGGTGTCTATCTGTGAAATGGAGCAATCCTCAACATTCCAAATGTTTTGGGCTCCTGCGTTTGTTTCTCTCTGGTTAAGAGGACGGACTCTAACGGCTACACTGATTGAATCGGCCATTGCATCAATGTTTCACAGGCTAAAAATGATGTGGGACTCAAATTTGAAAAACTTGATTTTCCCGCCAAAACGTATCAGGGCACAAAATTTCGGGCTTTCATCTTCTGTATTGATCTGGACAGATCGATAAATCAAGGCGATGACAAGCGAAGATGATCCTATGGAAGAGAGCACAGAGGAGGAAGCTCCCACAATCGGATTAAACTACAAAGGGTCATCTCAGGTGAAAGAGTGGCTGTTTCGTGAAACATCAGTTGTCAGATCGATGAGAGTAGCACTTAATGAACAGGCTAGAGCAGGTGACCATTTTCCAGAATTCAATTCAAGTGATTTCTGCTCATCATGATCAGAGCAACCTGATAAAGCGATCTCTCTCGAAGATGAAGACAAGATCCTGCGATATTACATTTCAAAAATACAGAATGATTGTTCAGAACTGCGCCTTCCAGATAAAGTTCAGGTAGATTCATTTCATTGCATGCCATCGGTATCTGCTTCACAGAAAGTTTATTCATAGATTGATTTCCACATCTTTCTATACCTAGATGCGCTTGTAACACCAAGATTGAAATTATATCATTATCATCACCAGAATTTATTTGAATGTCTTCAGGCCACTGCTATATCCTTCCTTAAACGTGTCTATCTTCGCAGAAATGTAGCTCTACTACCTCCTGGCCAGATCTAGTGAGGATCATCAAATCCCAACAATATATTCTTTCAATTTTTGCAGAGCAGCCTAAACATGTCTTTAACCCTGCGTTCCAATCTACATAACAATGCAATTATTTTTGTACATCTAAATGATCCATTTCTCATTTCTTCCAGCATGACTCTCATATACATGGCGGGAAAAGTTGAAGAGACACGTTTCAAGCCCGATGATCTGATCAGAGAACTCAAGTTGAAGGTCACTTCTGATGGTATCCTGGCACCCGAGATATCTCTTTTAGACATCATGAATTTCAATTTAAACGTGTACCATCCCTACAGGCCACTCAACGGTTTTGTTGGTGACATGGTATTTCTTCAAAATAATTTATTTCATTATTTATTTGAAAAAAATACACTGATTTTTATTTGGATAATCTCGCCTCGGCACAAAAATTCGATTGTTGCCATCTACAACGACTCACTCGTTGTAGAACGTGATAAGCGAGAAATTCACCATGAAAAAAGATTTGCATAAGACCTGGCTGACGGCAAAAAAATGGATCAGTGACTCTCTACAAACCGATCTACAATTTCATTATTCCCCGTCGGTGTTGGCACTCGCCGCGCTGAGGTCCTCCTTTGAGGCGGGGGATATGCATATCTACAACGCGTAAGTGAATCTGTACAGTCTTTTTTTGTCTGCAAGAATTTTCTCTCTTCTTTGAAAAAAATCAATTTAAAATATAAAATTGACGAGTTGTAGATACATAGAAGAGAATGTGATTTCCAAACTACCCTCAGAATCAAAATCGAAATTCTTGCAACAAATCGAGGAGATCTGTCGCGATTTTCAGCCCACAAAAAACACCCCCTCTGAGCAAGACATCGCAGAAATTGAATCAAAATGGAAGACGAAATAAAACGTCTTCATGTTCTTTAGACTTTTTAAGATGAATGGATGATCGATCATCCATTCCTTCAGATTGAGTTGATGGAGTGTCTTATTGGGATTAACAACAAAAAAATGAAATTTATTTATGTCTATTACCCAGCAGACACGAATTTGTACATCTGACCAGTTGCCATACGATACACGTTAACACTAACGTGTTACTCACAGCAACAGAGCGGTAGTTACCGCAATTAGTTTTCATTTTGAAAATTGTACAAATCCTTGTCCGCGGGGTGATACCAGTCTGAGGTTTCAGTTGGTTGAGCCCAAATTGAGGTTAAGCAGCACCTTCGGAGTTGCACATTTGCATGTGTGGTTCAAATTCCCGAGGCAGCAACACATTAAGTCCATAGCAACAGCACACTGCTCAAGACAATACCGGCATCCCGCAGTTATCGTGACAATTTAGTTGTATACCAACGGACAAGCCGGCTCTCAATGCCACATTATTACGGGGTAATAGGGATCTGACTGTCAATCCCGGCAAAGTCGCACAACTCGAGCAGTAACTTGAAAACGGTTTTAAACATTTTTCAGAAGAGGCTCAGGCCACAGCCACCATGAGCAGGCAACTCTTCTTGTTGCTTCTGGTCTTTGCAGCGGTTATTTCTGCATGTCCTCCGAACCCACCAAGCGGTGCAGTCCAATGGAACAGCGGGTGGAATGTTGCCGGCAGAAGCGTGACTATTCCAGCCGGGACCTCCGTAATTTTAAGCACAAGCCCTGGTGTGGCTCTTGGAGTGATCACCGTGAATGGAAGCCTCTTCATTTATGATACCAATCTGGAGATCATCACTCAGGGCATCGTAGTGGGACCTCAAGGCACCCTCACGATCGGCACTTCAGACTGTCCGATCACCCAAAAGGCAATGACGATTTGTTTCTGTTTTGCTCATCCAAACAGGTGATCATTACCCTGATCGGTGGTGGGCAGTTGGGAGTCGACGCTTATGACTCTACCAACCTTGGTACCAAAGGAATTGTCGCGGTATGGGGTGGTGTTGTCAAAATGTACGGTTATACCTCAGGACCTTCTTGGACACGTTTGGCCTCCACAGCTAACAACGGGTCAAGCACTTTGGTCTTGCAAGAGTCTGTAAAGTGGGTCAAGAACGACGTCGTTTTGGTGAGATCCCTGGTATAGTTTTGATTTTGATAATAGCAGATTGCAAGCACGGACTACAGCGAAGTGACAGCTACTGGGATGATGAAAGGAAATCAAGTCTTTGCGGACCAGCACGAGAAGAGGACCGTTGCGGCTATCTCTTCAGACGGAAAGACCATCACATTGGACAGACCGTTGTCATGGAAGCACTGGGGTCAAGGCATCCAGAGAGCCGAAGTGGGGTGGGTTACCAATCGATTCGTATTCTTGTCACGTGTACACACGTCTCATTACATCGTAACACAAGCATAGATTACTCTCCAGGCGCATTTTGATTCGCGGTGATAGTGCCTCAGACGCCAACCAGCAAGGAGGTCACTTTCTACTGCGCTTTGGAGCCCATTATGTTCAAGGAATAGAGCTGACTAAGATGGGTCAATACGGAGTGATGGGAAGATATCCCATACATCTACACTTGGCGAGGTTCCTCTGGGGCATGGGTGTCACACTGACGGACAATTCTATTCATGACGTATATCAGAGATGTATTTCCATTCACGGTGGGTTGAGTTGCTCTTCCTTTGTGCTATAGGATGGTAACATGAATGACTGGTTGTAGAGAGCCACGGAGTCAATATATTCAATAACATCGCGTACAACACCTCCGGACACTGCTATTTCTTAGAAGACGGTGGTGAGCATGGTAACGTTTTCATCAAGAATTGGGGTGCCTATACAAAGCCCATGGATGTCAACCCCCTTCTACTCTCTGATCCACAGGCCAGCACATTTTGGATATCCCACCCAAACAACACTTTCATTGACAATGGTGGTTTTACATGAAATCATATGAAAACTCATTGAAATGTCAGTCGCTTCTGGGGCTTTCATCGGGTTTTGGTTCGTGATGCCTCAGATGCCTGTCCGCCTCAGCGCAAAGTTTTGGACTGACAGTACCGTGATGAATCCACGGAGGACCAGCCTACCTCCCAACGGTTTCCATGGAAACGTGGCTCACGGCATCTTCCAGGACGGAGTCCAATGCTCAAACATGGAGAATGCTGATGGCTCCATGTCCGCAGGACAGTGGTCCCCCACTTCTGGTATGTTTGATTTCTTGATGCAACATGTTACTCAAACACTCCTAGGACCTCCTTTCTCGGATTGGATGAAGGTACCCTTGGTAGTGTCCGGTTTAACCGTGTACAAAAGCAGAGGAACTGGAGTGTGGAGCAGAGGTTGCAGCCCATCTATCTGGAGAGACTCGATATTTGCAGATACGCCCAGAGGAACAGACATGATCAACACCCAGTCCATGATCAACAACACCTACATCGGAGTGTCAGACAACGTGTGAGTGATATCTTGACGTGACGTTTGACTGACGTGATACAGTGGGTTTCCCAACACAAGAGATGGGTTGTGGTCTGTGCCTAACAAAGATGGCAATTTCGGCACCATCGGCGGTGTCTATCACTACGATGTCGGAAATGGA
>MZNV01001011.1:0-21656 GCA_002081555.1 Protostelium mycophagum | reverse complement strand
AAACTGCCAGAAAATCCAATTTAATGGTAGATTATCCTATTTTGGTGTACAGAAGCTTCTGGCTTACTTTTAAGCTGGAGAACTTGTCGGTATGGTGAAAATCCATATGAAGCTGTCTTTAACTGCTCTGTGTAGGTCCTTTGCCTTTTAAACTACATAAAGATCTATCCCACTGTGCGTGTTGGTTGCCAGAACACCACCACAATTGCACGCACTTACACCCAAGATATCAACAATGAACTTAGGAAGATGTCAGAGGCTCTTGCTGATCAGGTTTGACATTGATGAAAATTGTCATGGCTGACTTGTGACAGATCTTGTGAGCAGAGTGAAACAACAACAGACTTGACCTAATCAATATTTGCAAGAATAGGCGTGTCTGGGATGCTTTTGTCACTCTTGATGCCACAGTCATTGGTATCCCAATATCCCAAGTGGATCAATTCAACAGCTACAAACATAAGCATGCCATCAAGTATGAGATTGCAGTTTGCATCCCTGACGGATTGATTGTGTGGGTTGCCGGTTCCTTCCCTAGGACTACTTCCAACATCACCATGAGAGGATATGCTGGAGAGGATAGGATTGCAACCCCCATCAGAACACCTCCCATAGGATTGCAACCCCCATCAGAACACCTCCCAACGGACTGGCAATTTTCGTGGGTCTCTCACGACAAACAGTGGAAAATCTCTTGTGTTATTAATAACAAGAATTAGATCAAGAGAGATTTCCGACTTCTTCACGAGTTTTCGTCGTTTTTGGAACCACTTCCGGCGGTGCTTGAGAATACCACACTTTTAGTATTCATGGACAAGCCACCGATTACCTCTGAGAATGTCGTACAAGCAAACCAAGCAATGGCTGACTCTAAGTCAGGTCGAAGATACTTTTGAGGGTGGTGTCTACTGGGCAGATATTCCTTTATCCAAGCGAATAAACTGGTACCGAAGAGTGAGAGGAACAGAGATCAAAAGAGAATGGAAGGAGTTTGGCAATAATCTGAGGGATCATCCCCTAAAACCCTTCAAAAACTACTGGAATCGGTTTGTAGTCAAAGGCTTGGGATTGTTTGTTGGTGCCTACGTACTCTTCAGCATTGGTGATCTGAAACTCCTCTTTCAAAACTCCTACCCGGAATGCTGGCGAGACTTTACTGTATGTAACAGGGTACTCGTTCAATCAACGGAATACCTTCAAATCGTTGGAATCGTACTTGGTCAAATAGTTGTTGGGATAGAAGGGGATGTCATCAGCAAGAAGTTCGGGATGATACAGAATGTGGGGGTCATGTTGCTCGGCGTCGTCTTGTTGACAGCAAGCTGGGGTGCAAGTCTTCAAGGCTGGGTGGCAATGTACGCTATAGCACAATTGATCTTCGGGTTCGGTGTGGGAGGTACGGTACAGCTGTGATTCCCGACGTGATGACGTCCACCTAGGAGAGTATCCCTTGACCTCCGGATCGTCCATGGAAGACTCAAGTGGTGAGAGAGCTGGTGAGTTATTTTAGAAAGAGTGTGTCGACAGCTCAAGTATACAGGTCCCCAGGACCGGCTCCACAGAGGGAGAACGACAGTATTGATTTTCTCCGCACAAGGGTGGGCACAAGTATTTCAGCAGGCCGTCTTACTCATCATCTTGGCTTGTACGGGTGCTGCCTCCTCAAGAACATACTCTAGAGAATCGGCTCAGATCACTTTCCGAGTGGGTTTTGGCATCGTAGGGATAGTGATCGTGGTATTATTGTGGTGGCGTATTTTCAGAATGGATAAGGACGGGAAGATGTCCAAGAGAGGAGCTTCTCAGTACAACTTGCAATCTCTCAAATTGATCTTGAAGCATTATTGGCACAGGCTGATCGGTACCGCGGTGTGCTGGTATTGCAACGACTTCTTTTTCTATGGAAACAAGATATTTCAGGCGGATTTCATCAGGATTTTAAATCCACAGAATGGTGATGACGTTACGGTGAACTGGTTGTACAATCTTCTCAACATTGGTGTCTCGATAGTTGGCTACTATGCGGCTGCCCTCACCATAGATTGGCAGTGGATTGGAAGGAAGAGGATGCAAGCGACGGGACTCTTGACCAACTTTGTCATCACTATCATCATCGCAGCCGCTTACGAATCACTCACAACGCCCGAAGGCCTTCCTGTATTGCAATTCCTCTACTATTTCTCCAGCTTTTGGGCTCAATACGGTTCAAACTGTACCACTTTTCTCATCGCAGCAGAGGTGAAAGGCAACAGAGTGTTTTATGTTGTATGAATGACTGACACCATGACAGGTGTACCCCTCTGCGGTAAGAGGAACCGCCCACGGTTTCTCTGCTGCTTGTGGGAAGATGGGTGCCCTGACCGCCTCCGTCCTCTATAATTATATACCAGACCGAACCAAGTTCTGGGTGGTCTGTGGAACATGTCTTCTCGGTAAATCTGCTCGATTACGTTCAGGACATGACAATTGTAGGGGGCATCACGACTTTAGTATTTGTTCCGGATGCCACATCGTTAGACCTGAGAGAGCAAGAGAAGCGGTGGAGATACACACGGGCCGGAAAGGATGAAGAGTATCACGGGCTGGCCGTACACCCACGGCATCTCAGTTGGTTCGAGCGAATCGTGCTGAGGAAGGACGAGCAGTTTAACCTGAAGCTGGCCGCAGCGGACATCGATGATATTTTAAAAGATACTCCAGAAGAGGAGACATTACCTAAAGGAAAAGAGGGCAAGGACAAACAGCCCCACGATATTCTCTGACTGCACATATAATATAAAGATAAATATCTTTATTCGTATATTATTGCCTTTTATTTTCCAATCGAGCGAGAGAATTTGCTGTTTAAAATCTATTCTATCTCAATTTCATGCATATCTATTCCAAAATATTTCACAAAGAAATCAGAAATACAAACCTTCTCTTCAGCATACTCAGCAGCTGAATCGAATGCGGCGAGCACAGAGTCTGCGTCTGTCATCTCCCTTTCAAAAGGGAGCCTGAAGTCAATCCATCTGCTCTCCATACTCTTACACATCATATTGAACCCGAGCCGATCCACAGAATAGACAAATGACGGGTGGTGTGGCAATACTGGTGTATCTACAATCATAATCAGTTCAATATCCATATCATCAATAATCACCTGCGTATGCCTCAGGAAAATAATGCAATGTCTCTCCGTGCTTCTCGTTTACTTGAGATAAAATATTGATGGAATCTCTGTATAGTACGTCTGGTGTTGTATTTTTATATTCCTCCGCTCTTATTACTTCTGTCTTTCCATATTCTTTCCTAATCACTCTCAGTTCAACAATATATTCTATATTCTATGTTCTGTATTCTATATTCTATATTCTATATTCTATGCTCACCCATTGAGGAAGAATATTTCTAGTGGGTCCAACTGATAATAATCAAATCTTTCATTCAATAATATATCTCGTGCTCCTTTATGTCTCTCTATGAATAACCTTCTCGCCTCTTCACTCTTCTCCCCCTTATTCAGTTAATCTTGCTTTTCAATTTTAAACAGACATTCAAGAGCGAAATAACAACCTCTAAAAGATTAGCATAACATTTAAGATTGATTCTAGGAATGGGGAGTGAAATAGGCGGGATCTCCCTCGGTGTGTAGTGATACACCTACGCGATCTCAGTTTATCCACAACAACAACCGATTTACTCACGACTAGAGACACCTTTGGAGTTTCTTTGATGAAAACAGAATGCTCCTCATCTGGTCTGAGCGCGATGATTGGTCTTCCATTGTCGTTTCTGTCCACGACATAGGGCATCTGAGAGCCCCAAAGAGGTGCATCGGAGCCTTCAAGAGTCATTCGTTTGGATATCACAAGTCCTGCCTACCTGCCTTTTCCCTCTCTGAAGAGACTAACACAGTCAGAAAATGAATAATGTGTACTACATACCTGTTGTTAAGACACCGATCTTTCTGGACTCCATCAGTGTCCTAGCCCTCTGTATGATTGAGATCACATTTGTATTTGAATTATTCCTTCGTTGCAAAAAGAGATTGGACAATTGTCTTCTCTGCTTTAATAGCCCTCTCTGCATTTTTGTGACAATGGAATGTGATATTGATCTGATTCGGCTGAGTGACAGATTCTACAACTCGGCCTTTTTCACCCTTGTTTCTCATTTTTCCGGGTGGATCATGGTCTACGGGTTCACGCCAGCACAGCTGAAAAGGAGTCAAGAAGAACATGAGGCTGCTCTAGAAAAAAAGAAGGCAAAGAGGGAGAGCCGTTTCGAACTTCTTGATTTGGACGAGGGAGCGAGGAAGAATGCCATAGCTGCAGCTTGTGCCCTCATCATAGAGAATCCTCAAGATAATGTATCAATTTTAACATATATGTGTTCTGATGATCTTAGATCACATCTCTAAAATTATTGATTGATGTCTTCTCCCAACCTGAGATGAAAGATGACGTAACTACAAACAAATTGGCACTCATCTCCATGCTGGCTGTCTTTCAGGACATCATGCCCTCGTGAGTTGTTTTTGCTTGAAAATTAAAAAAAATAATTATATTAGATATGTCATTCGAGAGCTAACAGAAGTGGAAAAGAGTGCTTCTGTGACCAAGGAGGTGAGTGTCTTTATATATGCTCGGAAGTAATAGGTGTAGGTCAAAGCGACAAGAACTTATGAGCAACATTTGGTGAATTATTATAAGAAGTACATCGGTATATTAGAGAGAGCGCTTAAAGAGAAGAATCTTAACGTCACGGCGGCCAAGTGTCTCTGTCAACTTCTTAAATCTGCCATGAGCTTCAACCTTCACGCAAATATTATTGCCATCTGCGTTCCTCTTCTATTATCTAGAAACTCACAGGTGTGTACAACTACACATATGTATTATATATGTACATAAGATATACATAAGATATACATACATATTGATGAGATAGATTGTTGAAACATCGAGCCGAGCGATAGTGAATGTATTTGAGGAAGATACTGAGGGCGAAGCTTCTATTCGACTGGTAAGAAATATCGGTGATCTTGTTAAGAAGAGGGAATACAGAGTCACACCAGAGGTATGCTGCCAACATAAATAAGATAAAAATACATATAGGTCTTGAATGTGCTACTACATTTGCGTATCGACGAGGTTCTGAATTCAGCGGAGATGTTAGAAATAGACAAGAGAAAGAAGATTGAGAAGAAATACAATAAATCCAGAGAGGAGGAGATCATCAGGAGTAAACTAGCTGATCTTCAAGGCAAGAGAAAGGAGCAATCTTTCAAAAAGAACGTACGTATCATATACTATAATATACTATAATATACTATACTATCCTATACTATCCTATACTATAATAACTCATTACAATAGCAAGCGGAAGTGTTGAAATGGGTGTTCACGTGCTACTTTAGAATATTAAAGAATCAGCCTGGGAATGTACTATTGACCCCCGTATTGAAAGGGTTTACAAAATTCTCTCACTTGATATCGGTGGAAGTGGTCAGTGATCTATTGAATGTATTAAAATCATTCATCAGACCCGATTCTAAATCATCCTTGGCTGTCAAACTACAAGCCACATCAACAGCCGTCGCTGTTGCAAGACATCAAGGTAATATCATATCTATAAACCATTCTGAGAAAATACAGAGACCTTGGAAGTCGATCTGAAGGATTTCTACGTATTTTTGTACAGAATACTGCCTGAATTATGTCTTAATTCTTCCGAAGATACTTGGCACACGGAGTGCGGACTAGTATTGGAATGTCTACATTTGCTGTTAGTCCAAACGAAGAGAGTACCTATGGATAGGCTCGCATCCTTCGTAAAGAGGATGTTCATCCTATCCCTCAACATGGATACCGACTTGTTGATCCCCATTTTATTTCTGATCAATTCTATATTCAAGGTATGTTTACTATAAGTATGGATGATAATCATTATATCTAGAAACAAGGACGTATCACATCCTTGATGGATGGGGAGCATGTAGGTTCTGGTGTGTTTCTATGGGAATCAGATGATCCTGAGAACTCCAATGGATTTGCTTCAACTCTGGTAGAGATGAACGGATTATATAATCATTACCACCCGGTTGTGGTAGCCATCGTGACGGAGATGGTCAATCAATATTCATCAACAAACAAGAATCAAGAAGGCACTAAACTCAAGACAAATAGGTCAGTTTTGATGGGTGTGATTCATTATTCATTTATTAGGTGGAGCACTCAAGTGAAAGAATTGTTTCACCGTGATATTGGATTGAGGGAAGTGTTGGAGATACACATGAATGGATCAGGGAGAGACCCTTTTGGTGCTCCAAAACCCACAAAACATCCACTTACCAAGGCCAAAGGTGGACAGAAGGTGATCTTTCGCATTCAAAGATAATCATCTTATCTGCATAGAAAATCAAGAGTGGGCATGACTTTACAGCAACAACCTTCGGACAGAAGTTGCAAGATATGATCGACGACACAGAAAGATTGTTAGCCACTCAGTTTCCTTGAGTATTTAATACAATCGACCTATTCGTTAAGGATTATCTTTATATTTTTGCTTTTTTGTGAAGACTATTGGCGTTCCGATCCCCTTGATTTATTTATAATTGGTTTATTTTGATGAATATACCTTTAAGGCATCTTCCATATGTTGTGATTTATTCCTATGCCTCTTCTTACTATCCTCCACAATCACTTCACTCTTTTCTGTGATCATCAGATATCTGTATCATTATGGATTCCAAAGAATGGTTTATTTTATCATATACCTAGAGCAATTGTTCTGATCTCTTGCTCTTTGAATGCCAATTGTGTCTTCAATTTTGCTACTTCCCTTGAGTAATCTTTCTTCGTTGATTCATCTGTTCGACTCACGATTGTGATCTGTCCCACATCAATATATATTCTACATCAATATATATTCTACATCAATATATTCAAACAAATATCGCTAAACCCTACTTGTTTTCTTAGCGAAAGTATCTCTTCTCCACATTCTGATAGTCTATTTCTTAATTCTGTTATCTCCGCCTCCATCTTCCTCACCCTCTCTTTATCACTACATACACACCTCTCTCTATCACTACATACCTCTCTCTATCGATACATACCTCTCTCTATCAATACATATATTTGTGGATGATACCTTGATTTATTAGAATATATCTATATGATTATCTACCTCATGTATATTCAATCCTTCCAATGGATCATCTACATTGAATCCTTCCTTACTCTCTCCAATCTCTCTGTACAATATATTTTCTTCAAGTCTTTTCATTTCTGAAGTAAGGTGTGCGTTCTGTTGTTGTAAAGACGATGCCCTGTCACTCTCCAGTCTTAATTGATCGATAATATTATTATATCGAATTCTTTCTTCCTTCTCATCCTGTTTCATCTTGTCCATCTCTTTCTTCACAGAATCTAATTGTGTAGATAGACTGACTGTACGTGCTGCTGAGGCTGACAACTCCCTCCTTCTTGTATCTGATATCTATGCTCCTTTGTTATCCATCCCTTCTATCCATTTCTATTCTCCACCTTTTCTTTCTCTTTTATCATCGTGTCCCTCTCTTCTCTTAATTCTACAATCTCCACTTCTAATTCTTCTCTTGTTTTCTTTTGTCTCTCTAGATCAATATATACCTCCGTAATACTACTTTCTAAAGATAATATACGTCTGTTCTCTATTTGCAGCTGTACAATAATTTATTCTATTCACCTATTCTTCGTAAAATAAGTGGACCTTCACCTGTTGAATCTTCTCTTCTTGTTGTCTGATTGCTTCTCTTGTTCTTTCTCTCAATATCTTAAGTTGCCGATCTTTCTCTTCGATCACCGATTCTACAGTGGAAAATAAATCTGATGCAGGAGTATATGGAATCTCAGAGGAAATGCCTGAATGCTAAAACATCCTCAGAATGGAGATGTTTTCTGATTACACACATCTGCTGAATCATTTTGTGTTGTATTCCTCAAAAAACTGAAAGAATCTTGAGTGCCGCCCGGCTCCAAGAGTACTGCGTCCGCAGCATTGTAGGAGGGTGTGGAGGAAGTGTCAAACAGAATTACTGAATTGGATGAATGTGAATGTTCTGAATCATCAAGTGCACAAGACTTGGGCATTTTCCACATGGATCTTCCTGGTCACAAGCTTCTGTTGGAATCTACAACACAACAAACAAAATATTTTAATTTTATTGTGAACACAGAAGCGATCACAGGAATCAGAAGAGGCAAAACGTTCTCAGAGATCGGCCCACTCCACTTGCCCATCAGATTCACGAAATCGAGATGACCCCGAAAATGATCGTACATCTCTCTCACTTACGTAATGAATTCGAAAAAGTGATGGAACATTGAGAAAAATGGGCCAGGAGAAAGTGGACCTCTTAATCCACGCAAGATGGATCGTGCCAGTTATTCCTGAGGGGAAATATTACGAACACCATACCTTAGTTGTGAACGAGGGTGTTATTTTATCCATCTTGCCCACTCAAGACGTAGCAGCAAAATATATTTCTAATCAAGTAATCAAGAGGATGTTTTTTCTTCACTCAATCTCAATAGGAGCATCATCTGAAAGATCATGCACTGATGCCAGGGCTCATCAATTTACATTCACATTCTCCTATGACCTTGTTAAGAGGACTTTGTGATGGAGTGGAATTACACGAGTGGCTCACGGTATGTTGATCAAAGATTATTGAAAACTGACATTATTCTGCAGCATTTCATGTTTCCTCACGAGGGAAAGTGGATGTCTCCTGAGTTTGTTCGAGCAGGTAGCAGAATCGCCGTTTCAGAGATGATCAAATCGGGAGTGACCTGTTTCAATGACATGTACTTCTTCCCGGAAGTCACAGCAGAAGTTGTTGAAGAGAGTGGTATAAGAGCAACCATTGGAGCCATAATTATTCAATTTCCCAGCGCTTGGGCAACAACACAAGAGGAATATGTTCAGAAGGTGAGGAAGTAGAAGGTTTTCTTTGCTCACTGGACAGGGTTTGAATCTGATGGAGAGATGGAAGGGGAATGATAGAATCAAAATAGTGCTTGCTCCTCATGCAACGTATACTGGTGTGTAGTAATATCATAAATAGTTGGTTAATATTAAATAGTTGATGATAATGGTCTATTACGTATGAAGGAAATATCAGAGAAATATGATACTAAAATTCACATACATTTACACGAAACTGCAAGAGAAGTTTCTGAGCATAAATCAACACACGGAAAGACACCGATACAAAGATTGGTGAACTTTACTAAGATTCACTCCATTATCTGAGACTGTTAGGTGGATCTCAATATGGTTAATCAGAGACTGATTGCAGTCCACATGACACAATTGACTGAGGAAGAGATCAACATCATGGCTAAAGCAGGTACTTTCAACTGTTCCTTGTCCTCTGAAACCACCTTAGGTGCTTCTATAGCTCATTGTCCAGAGTCCAACTTGAAGCTTGGCAGTGGAATCTGTCCTACCTCTAAACTCCTCCTTGCAGGCGTCAATGTGGGCATCGGTACCGACGGGGCCGCCTCGAATGACGATTTAGACATGCTCGGGGAGATGAGAACTTCAGCTCTCGTTGATAAACTTCGAGTTGAAGACCCCGCAATACCAGGTGCTTATTCTATATATATTATACATTATATATTGATCACCAATATAGCATCCCAAATTTTAAAACTAGGAACGATCAATGGAGCGAAAGCTCTGGGTAAGAAATAAGAGTTGTGCTGATGATGACACATGTAGGAATGGAGCATCTCATTGGTTCTTTGGAGGTTGGAAAGAGAGCTGATGTCATTGCCATCAAGCTAACGACCAAACCTATCTACAACCCGATCATCACTATTGTATATGTTGGTACAAATAGGTATTCTCTCTTATCCCTATCTACAACTGACAAACAGGGTCGAGTATTCCTGGGTGGATGGAAAACTGATCTTTCAAAATGGAGAATTACAACTCGTCGACGAGGTTGGAATATTATTTCTTACATAAAATTAAGTGGAGCCAGGCCTCCTGGGAAGAGGAGGTAGAGGCATGGGGTAAGAAGATTTATGCCTGGGATATAGAGAGGAAACACCCCAATTTTGATAAGATCTCACCCATTATACAAGAATACAAAAAATTGGATAGCACCTCGCAAGAAAAGGTAGTGGTGCATTGCGCAGAGATCTCCACATTAAAAAAAGTATAGGTTGAAGAAGCACAAGAGAGAGTAAAGGAATGGAGAGACAGTATGTTCAACTGGTCTTATTTTGCAAAGGGTGATGCCGAGCATGAAGGGTTATTGGAGAGGCTGAAGGAGGACATAGAAAGTCTTGACTCCTTCTTAGCAGGACTTATCACAAAATAAAATTCTTTGTGCTTACTGTGCACAATAGAAGAGAATAATTTAACCCTTTAAATTCCTGAATGCTTCTTCTCAGTAAATCATGCAGTTCATGCAGGTCTCAAATATTTGTACCCTTGGTAAGAAAAGTGACAAGAACCATTCAGTTTTCAAAAGGGTCAACACAGAAAGATTCAAGTGCTGATTTAACCAACATTTATTCCTTCTTCAAAGATTGATTCTTTTCACCCTGCTGTCCTGTGATAACATCCTCGCAATCTGTGTGTGTTTATTCCTTGTTGCTCTTCTGATTGCATAATTTTCGTTGGCTGATGGATCCATTGCTGTCCTGCAATAACACCTTTGACTATCTCTGTGTGTCCATTCTCTGAAGCTTTTCTTATTGCATATTTACTATTGGTTGATGGATTTGCTGTATCATCCTGTAACAACATCTTTAATGATCTCTGTTTGTCCATTCTCTGAAGCTACTCTAATTGCAAAATTGTCATAGAGTGATGCAAATACCCTGTTGCAACAATCATCTCTAATTGTTTATTGTTTTTGGCTGATGGATCAATATTATATTGCAACAAGAGCCTCACAAAATCTACACGCAATGTCTTAATGTCTCATAGTCCTGTGGTGCAAGGAAGAACCCATCCATTTTCACACTTGAGTAAATCTGATCTCTCATGATCCCACATACCTCTCTCTCTCCACTTCTTACATACTCTTCTACTCCTCACATATGTTATATCTCTCCCTCTCCACATACAGCCATCTTGAGCACTTCTCATGTTAATATCATGGCTTGTTGGCATCCCATTCTGTTGCATCTCTTCTGTGGAACATGTCCTGAGATTGATGTTCTCTTTTGGCTGTATTAATCAGAAGAACATCACCATAAGTGTGATTTACCATCTTGAGGTTTGAAATCAGCCTTCCAGAAGCCTTCTGGAACTATTTTTATCGGAACAGGAATGCAATTTTACTGTGAATGCGATAATATCATTATCATCTTGTGCATCCAGCTGTACAAAAGCTCACGTTTCAAACTGTCACAAGAAGCTCACAAATGGTGTGTGATGATGTGTTGATATAAACCGCTTATAATGTCCCCTTTATGTAATGCCTCTTCCCAGATACTATAAAAGTAAATCACCATACATACCCACGTTCATCTACCTTTTGAATGATCCAATCGCAATCTCTTCTTCCTTTCTCTATATATGCTCTGACAACCGAAGGATCCGTTTCCTTTCTATTAGACACAAAATGTTCTCTCGTATGTCTCTGATAATAACCACGTTGAGCTTTTTCTGGAAGCAAACGTATCCTTCGTTGAATATATCTGTATAAACTGAGCGCTTCAGAGCTGGGAGGCATGGTGCGGTTCTGAGAATTGAGGAATTCTTCTTGGTTGTAGATTGAGTAGTTTACGTTGCTTTCCCGCCAAAAATATGACTACATCCAATTCAAACAAGACGAGACGAGACATCGTTCGGCATGGAGTCGGATGAACAAGTCAAGGTATCTTTCTTTCATTTTTAGATTCTGATCTCTACAGGTGTGCGTTAGAATACGCCCATTCAACCAGAAAGAAGCATTGTCGGGCAATCGCCGTTGTGTAACAAGTGATGTTGTTAACAACCTCATCAAGATCGACGGCAAACCAGAGAATCAAACTTTTGCCTTTGATTATGTGGCCGGGGAAGAGAGTTCACAAGAAGACATTTTCTTAAATGTTGGCAAGACCATAACAGAATCTTGTCTTTCTGCGTAGGTCTTTAGATGATGTAAATTGAGTATTGTCCCCTAACTTTTGGAAGTTACAACGGCACGATCTTCGCCTATGGACAGACAGGAAGTGGAAAGAGTTTTACCATCACTGGGCAGGAGAGTGGCGATGAAGAGAATTTTCAGCATCCTCTCAGAGGTCTTATTCCTCGAGTCCTGGACTATCTGTTCTGGATGATTGCCAGACAGAGGACGGTGAGTTTCTCACAGAATTTGGCACCTTTTTTTCATCTCTTCTCGTCGCCTTACTAAAATAGAAACAGAATGAAGGCGAGGCAAAGGAATTTTTGTGTAAATGTTCCTATTTTGAGATTTATAATGAGACAATCACTGACCTACTCAACCCCTCCTCTGTTGGTCTTCGTGAGTTTCGCATCCTTTTATTCTGTCGGCATGGACTGATGGTTTCAGATGTACGAGAAGATATGAGAGAAGGCATCTATGTGGAGAACTTGAAGCAAGAAGTGATTAATTGTAGTGCAGATGCTATGCAGGTTCGCTGAAATCTATCAACTCTCATCTCTGAGCTTTTTGTAGGTGATTCGTGCGGGAAACGTTAACCGCACAGTTGGATCTACAAGCATGAATAGCGAATCATCACGCTCTCACTCTGTTTTAACCGTCTACATCCAGTCAAGAGAGTCCCGTCAAGGGATCATTGTGAGTTTAATAAGCATTTATTTCAATATTGACTCCTTATAGACTGTAAAATCTAGTAAGATGAATATCATAGATCTGGCGGGATCTGAGCGACAGAAGTCTACCGATGCTGCAGGTGTCAGACTGAAGGAGGCCGGCTCCATAAATAAGTCCCTTTCATGCCTGGGGAATGTCATCAGGTCTCTCGTTGACGTGGCAAACGGACATTCCAGACACGTACATTACAGAGATTCCAAATTAACATTTCTACTAAAGGTAAATGATTGTGTATAAATATTCTAAAGGTATTACAGGATTCCCTTGGAGGAAATAGTAAGACAACCATCATAGCGACCATAAGTCCATCCGATTTACAATATGGTGAGACTCTCTCAACTCTCAAGTTCGCGCAGAGGGCAAAGATGGTTAAGAATCAGGTGAACCTCTTATTGATTATTTGTATTTATATTATCAGGTGTTTACGAATGAAAATACATCTGGAAGTGTGATGGCATTACAACAGCAAGTGCAAAATCTGAAAACGGAACTCTTCAAATCACAGGGTAAATATATCCATAAATACATTCCCTTACAGCTTGACAGCTGCTTTTCAGGAAGTTGTGAAAGGAAACCTGAAGATTGTGAGTGGTGATATATTATTTATTACTGACACTCATTAGGTACCGAAAATAACTCAAGGTCCATCTATTGAATCTGAGAATTTGGTTCATCGTATCAACGAGCTGGAGAGACTTGTATCTATGGCAACAAGGAGAAACGAAGCATATCAAACGGACAAGTCACAAGTCGAGACAACAATCAGTAAATTACAAGATCTCCTAAACAGGAAAGAAAAAACTATTGAGGTAGACATCTCACATATCAACCTCACATTAACCTCAACAGAGTATGAAAATGGTGCAAGCCTTCCGCAGTAAGGCGACCACTAGCAAAGCAACAAACGAGCAGGTAAAGTAAAGAGAATTTCTAATAGTGAGACATATAGGTACACCATTTAGAAAAAGTGATAGAACAAATGCAGATACAATTGGATCAGAACCCTGATCTCAAAAAGTTAACTTTAGAAAATAAGTCCCTCAAAGGTGAGAAAAGATGATTATTAGAGGTTAATAACCAAACTTCCAGATCAAGTGACGCAATTGTCCGCTCTTCATGGAGCAAGCTTTAGTGAGATGAATGCTAAAAACGCGGAGCTGGTTGCCTACACCTCTGGACTAGAGGCACACATTTCAGCTATGGACATTGAAAAAAACAAGTTGATGGAGCACCTACAGGAAATCGGCTCAGAAGAATTGAGCTCCTTGCAGGTGATAATGACTGATGATGAGTATAAATTATCTCATATATACCATAATATAGATCATTAATTCTCATAATATACAGGCAAAATTAGAGAGCAAAATGGAAGAGTGCGAGAAGGAGAAGAGGTCAACAAAGCTCTGTATGGATAGAATTCAATCATTAGAGGTGATTATTGGTAGTTGACAGATATCTGACACATGACAGAACCAGATTATAGCAACAGAACAAATAGTAGAATCCTCTTTGAGAGAATGCCAGAACCTGAAGGAGAGACTCAACCGAAAAGAATCCGAAATTAATGATTTAAGAGCTTCCGCTGCGGAACCACAGACTGATTCGCAGATTACACGGCTGCAAAAGGAATTGCTTGAGATTACTGAATCCAAAGACAGAGAGATTCTTCAATTGAGTGAAAGCAACAACAAATTGAGCCTTGATAAGAATGTTCTCTCTCAGGTATTTATAAACATATTTATTATTTAATCATAAAATATCATTCTCATCATTTTAGCGACTCATGCAAATCGGAGAATTAGAAAACAAATTAGCATCTGCCAACACTCAGATATCCAAACTAGAAGCCGAGAATGTCATCAACTTGCAGAAAATTCAGAATTTAAATTTTGCACCGAAGGAGTTGAGAAGAATGTCCTTGATGCCTCCCGTTGTCACAAATATCACCGAGGATATAGACAAACTACGCATGGATAGAGAATTGGCCGCGAAAGAGCAAGCTCTTGCAGACCGCACCTCAGAGCTCAAGTATCTTATTCATGATATATTAATATTCTCTTCAATTTACAGATATCAGTGCAATGCGGGAAGAGCACGAGACTGCTCAAGCAACCTATGAATATAAAATACAAAAATTAAATGAGAGTTTGGAACAACTCCGTCTGATTGTAGATGAATCGAAGAAGATGGAAAGAACTATTGAACAGCAGAAGGAAATAATCACAACAAGAGAAGACCAGATTAACATGCAGAGAAGAGCAAGTTATTCAGGAAAATATGATCTAAATTTAGAAGGTGATTGAGGAGTTACGTCAAAGCGGAGAAGAAAGAGCGAGCAATATTGCTGTCGAAACTTTGAACGAAAACCAAAAGGTGAAACTAACAACTATTCTTCACAAAATTGAAATACTTTAGTTACGAGAAGAAGGACGTGAATTATGTGAGGAGGTGACACGTCTGCAACGGGCTGTTGAAGATGGGAGCATACAGATCAAATCTCAGAAGGAGAATATTGCACACCTTACGAAACAGGTATATTTAATAAACTGATTTACATTTCTTAATCGATTATAGGTGACAGCTTCTGTGAGCGATAATGAGCGTATTCAAGAAATAATATCAGCATCAAGAGTACAGATACACGATTTAGAAGCAAGACTTTCCGGTGTGACTGCAGAGTTATCAGATTCTCGGCTTTTTGCAGAAAAATGTGAGAAAGCAATTCTCGAAAAAGAAAAGAAGATGCAAGAGAGTTCTCAAGAACAGGAATCTCTTCTCAATCAATTTTCTAACAAGATTCAAATTGAAGAAGAGAAGAGGAGAATGGAGGTCGAACTAGCCACAAAACGATCCATTGATCTACAATCTCAATTATCGGGTAAATAATCAACAAGATGAAATTCTCTGAACCCATCAGCATTGCATGCACAGATGGAGGAAACCGAAAAAAGATACCGTGTTGAGCTTTCTGAGCTTCAAGAGCAGCAGAGAGCATCATTGGAACAATTGAAATCACAATTAGAAGCCGGAAATAGCGCAGAAAACCTGATAGAACATTCTGAACAAATCCTCAAGCTGAAAGACGAAATTCTCAGCTTTACAGAAAAACAACGTGAGAAGGACAGAAAAATCGAAGAGGTATTCACATCTTTGTTCTTCACCAAGTTGATACTTTTAGTTGGATTCGGAAGCACAAGAATTAGACGAGAAACTACAAGAGAAGGACAAGATATTATTGGAAAAAGACCAAATTATTTCGGAATACTCTGAAAAGATCGAAGACCAACAAAATAGAATTTTTGAATTGAGAACAGACTCTCAATGCGAAATAACGCAATTGAGTGAATTGGTGACTTCTTTGAAGGAGGAGAAGCAGAGACTCGCACGAGATGTATGAATCCTTCTTATCTTTTTGCTCACAGATTTCTTAGGTTGAGAGCTGGCGGGCGTCTGAATCCAAAAACTTTCAAGAGATTGTCGATGCTCGCGCTCAGATCGCCCAAAAGGAGGAGGAGATTTTGAGGATAAAAAAGGAATTAGAATTTACCTCAAAAGAGCTGAGCGAAGAGAGGGGAACGAATGCCTCTTTGATCGGGCATCACAACACCAAACAGAAGATACAGATACACGTTAGAACAAAAAAGGAGCTAGATATCACAAAGAAGGTATCAGATTGATAATATCACTTGGTACAACTGATCATGGTGATTAGCAATTAAATATCGCGAAAGAGTATGTGGTCAAGCTCGAGGCGGAGGCAAAATCTGTTGGGTTAAAATTGAAAAATAAGAGTTCTTGGGAGAAGATGATGCTGCAGGCAGAGAAAGAGAATGATTCAAATAACGGAAATATAGAAATGTAGATACGGATGAGTGATATTATCGTTAGTATTCTATATGACGAAAGGGATGAGAATCTTTCTCTCGGCTGGGTAGTCACGGAATTCTTTGCGATATCTACTGTGCTTATTCTTTGCCCACAAGAACATCTGTCCTGCTCCAACCAGAGTGAACAACCAACTAGAAATGCTCAATCGCAAACAATGGTGAATAATCAAACCTGCCGATGGAACCAGTCAACAGCGAGAATGCTGCCCAGGCTGCAATCTCACAAGTGTAATTAGGGCAAGATACATAATTAAATAATCCCCCACGTGGGATTCCTCGCTTCTTCGTACCAGAAGGCCTCAAATTTCTGAGCTGGAGGTGTACCACCCCATTTCCAAGTTCGAAAAGCTGTTGAATATTACATAAAAAGGAAAATTGATTGTACTCACTGCAAAGAGGAAAATAGGCAACAACATGGAAAGGAAGGAGGAATTCTCTCCAAAATGTGGGCGGTTGATCAGGTAACCGTTCACAACTGCGAAAGCCCAATAGTAAGAACAGTTTTTCCACAAGTTAAACAGAGGCATTGTGTCGTTGCTGAACCGATGAACGAATAAGGTCTCGAATTCACGTTTCGCAAAGTGAAACATCCAAGCGACAAAAGCAACACTGGCCACCGTCAGAAGGAAGTCTAAGAAGGGCAATTACCTCTGGACAGCAGTCACAGGTGTCTCTGACTGAGAGTAGATGAAAGATGGTCTTAAGAAGAAAAAGAAGTAGAGGAAGAGAGGTCCAGCATATTCAACAAGGAAAACCTTCGACGATCAACTACGAAGAGAAGCGATCTAATCTAAACTTACCGTCTTATAACTGATTTGAGGTCCGAGATCCTTGAAGAACAATACAGAATTCTGACCAAGTCCAAGTGATTTAAGTGTAGCAGAATCATCAGAGAGGGGAACTGTCTGCTCCGAAGTAAATCGTTGTCTCTCTACTCCAATCTTTGTCTTGTCTTGAAGGGTCAGAAGGGTCGAGCTTTAAAAAAGAACTCACTTGAGAAGGCGAGTTTGAGTTGTCTCAAAGTGGCATCTTCTCCCAAATGAAGACGAGCTAATTCTCGTCTACTTCTCGATTGAACCGTGATATCCATGGAAAGATTGTTTCATGAAAGGAGATCTGCAGAAAAATGGGTTGTAGATGAACAGAGTAAAAGATAAAATCGGGATTATGAGTTTATTTCAGCGGGAGGGACACGATGGGGGGAACCAGAAGGATTAACCCTCCTTGAGGAATAGAGGGGTTATATAAGTTTTACAAGAATTTAATTGACAGCCAAAGGGTAGTAAGTCTCTATGTCTTGTGCGGAGAGGTATAAAGCATAGTCGATGATGGATAAAAAGTTTCTTTCCATAAGTGAGATTGTCTTCTTTGGTATCCCGGAAACATAGGAAGTGACGTCGACGTCCACACCGGTGTCCACCCAAAACTTGACCGTGACCACAGTGGAGATGAGAAGAAGGTTTAGGACATGATCTTGCTCGATGAGACCGGATTTCTTGACGAATTTGTCGGCGTAGAGCATGATGGGAAGAAGAAAGTGCTGGGAATATTTTCTACCAATGAGTTCAATGGTTCCCCTCACACAAGACAGTATCTCGTCCACAGTCTCTAAAGTGATCCTCTGCTGGTCGGCCTTTAGCCAAGAGTTGAATTGTAACTGTAGCATCTCGTTTCTTTTTGTTCTCTCTGCATCTCTTAATGCCTGCGCTTTCTTGGGGTTCTCTCGCTCTTCAACTTGTAATTTCTTCTGTCTCTCGGCAATATAATCCACATGGACGATAGCCTCTCCTGGTTTTTGTGTGCTGAGCATCTTTTCCTTATTCGGGGGAGCAGTAGTTGACGTATTGGAGCTGCTACTGCTGTTATTCCCGAATAGATGCTTGAGAAAATGTATTTTCGAAATGGTGGTGGTAACTGAAGCCCTTCGGCTTTCTCTGTGAGTGTGAGAAGGTAATCAACTACAAAACATGGAGGGTCATTCGGTTCACAGACACAAGAAAGGTAAAACTTCTTCTCACCCCTTGTTTCTCGGTGTATGTCCGAGAGATAATGACTAAATCGATCCTAACTTTGTTAGGACTTTGAGTTGAAGACCTTCGTGCGTTCAAACGTGCGTAGAGTAGTCGAACTTCTAAAGATTTTCAGACAGAAGACATCTTTACTGAGTTGAAAAGAGCGGACACATATAGAAATAGATCCACTCACGCAGGGTCAGTTCAGCCGAGCAGCGAGCGATGAGGTGGGCAGCTTTTGCCTTGCTGCTGTCTGTCTGTTTGTTTGCGTGAGGAATTTTGTTGCACGTTAGTTACCGAGGTCAGTCCACTAAAATTGCGTTGAAATCTCACAGGTTGTGAATTTGGCGGAAAGATGAATCTACCAAAAATCCTCAGAGGCACCGGGTTCGCCTCAATCTCATTCACTCTGCCAGGTTCCAGAGCATACTCCCGATAATTTGCAGAGAATTTACAAACTGATCACAGGAAGCAAGTATTCATTGTGCATTGAGTTGTTATAAATCTGCTTTTATACCCTCTTTTTATATCAAGTCCCTGCACATTTGATTTTTATTTCCTTTCCTTGGTGGAGTGACCGAGCTTTCTTCCTGGTTTAACATCTGGTTTTCCGTATACGTGTACAGACTCACCAAGCTCCAATCTTCTCTCCCACTCATTTATCTCTTCCCCAAGAAGGTTATCCATCTGCCATTTTCCACTGTTAAGAATCGTGGTCTTCCCAAGCGACAAACCGCATATGGCCCTGTGGGACTTTATTATCCATTCTACCCACGACTTTACCAACCTGATATGCTGCTGAAATTGGCTGGTGAGGCAGCCCTCGATACTCCAATGTCCACTGTTGTGTGGTCTTGGTGCCATCTCATTGACAACCACTTCTCCAGCTCTGGTGACAAACATCTCTACGGCTAATATTCCTTCCAGATTGAATGCATCTGCTATTTTACGTGCTATTTCCTCAGCTCTCTTCATTGTCTCCTCACCCACCTATTTATTCATTCCTATTTCCCTTCTATATCTTTACATACCTCTGCTGGCACAATAGTATGCTTTAATATATGGTTGTCGTGTATGTTCTCCACCAATGGGAATGTGACTATTTCTCCATCTATTCCTCTCCCCACAATCACACTCACCTTCTTTATTTATACTCTGTTTATCGTCTTCGTCTCACCTCTTTTGTAAATTCAACAAAACCCTCTAATATTGCAGATTTCGAATGGACAGATAGCATCTTATTCCATGCATGTTGGATGTCTGCCTCTGTTCTTATCGTGTGTTGTCCTATATCATTCACACGCTATTCCTCTACCCTACCCACCCTTCCCATCGTATCCGAAATTATTCGATTTTAACACAGCTGGCATCCCAATCCTTTTCAGACTCTCTTTCAATTCATTGATATCGCTCACCTTACTCTATCATTATATTTATTATATACAAATAATTACCTTCTCAAAAGGTGCTGTCTTAATTCCGAGGTTTGACACAAAAGTCTTCTCAGCATATCTATCTTGGCATATAGCATTCACCTATACTATTCACTTCTCTTCAAAAATAGGATAGGAATTACATTTGGAGCAGGTCTGACCGGAGCATATTGATTCAGAGTGTTTAAAGTGAAGGGAGGTATGTTCTCAAATTCATACGTGATCACATCCACGCTTTCCGCAAATTTTTTGAGAGAGTGAGCATCATCGTATTCTGCTCTGACATATCTACAAAGGTTATTATCTCTTATGATTATCAGTAATACTTGTAGCAGGAGTGCGATGCTGGGGGATCCTCCTCCGGTGCGTATATCCATACTTTATATCCAAGATACGATGCAGCAATAGCACTCATCTTGGCAAGCTGTCCCCCTCCAACTATTCCAATATTCCCGCATGGAAGCACTTTATCCCTGTACTTGTCTGTATATTTATAGTTGAAGTAATTCTTACCTCTTCTTCTGTGCCACCTGAATTTTATTCTCGAGCGAGGCCTCTGCTTGAGTCTACGTGCATGAGTAGAGGCAGGAGGTAGTGTACAGACACTCACCTTTGAGGGGACAAAGGTTGAAGTGAGTGCCGAGAGTAAAGAATTGCTCGATTCAGAATCTGTAGGCACCAATGCCACAGATTCTGTCTGCTTCGCGCGAAATTCATCGAGCTTCTCAGCTATCTCATGGTAGTGACCAGAGGAGGCGAGTATAGAAGCAGCTAATATTCCTGCATTGATGGCCCCACTCCGCCCGATAGCTAGAGTGCCAACAGGAATACCTAACATTTCTTCAACTGCCGGGCCCTACCAGATTTCTGTTTTCTGAGTTCTTACCACCAGGCATCTGAGCTATGGACAACAAACTGTCCATCCCACTGAGAGCTCTATTTACATTCAGAAGGTCAAGATTGAGATCACTCACTTGGATTGTACTGGAACGCCCAGAACGGGCAGAGGTGTGAGAGCAGCGACCATGCCAGGTAAATGTGCAGCTCCTCCAGCTCCAGCAATGATAACCTTCAAGCCTCTTGATTTTGCTGTCTTGGCATATTCAAATAATCGTTCTGGCGTTCGATGTGCAGAAACAATATGGACTTCACAAGGGACACCAAGTTCCTGAAGTGTTAAAGCAGCATGTTTCATTGTGTCAGGCCAGTCGCTTTGAGAGCCCATTATCACTCCAACGAGAGTCATCTTGAGATTGTGATGTTGTGATTTCTCAAAATTGTCAGTTCCCATCTACACAAAAAGACCTCAAACTGAACTACAATGCACATTTTTGCGCTATTTATTTCTCCTTATGTATTTGTTAGTTTTCATGGCATTCTCATTTAAATGGTGAAAATATCGCTAAGGCAAGAAATGACATCGTTTTCAGTCATAGACATCAGTTCGCCGGTACTTTCTGGGAAAAATTTTCGGCCGTACAAACATTGGCAA
>KV921020.1:0-13104 GCA_002081555.1 Protostelium mycophagum | reverse complement strand
CTGTCTTCCATCGCTGGGGTAACGCTGCTCAGTTCTTCTACAGAATCCTGTGAGAGATAGAAGGACTCGGTAACAGCCTCGTCGAATAAGCCAAAGTCAAAGTCGTCCATGATGTTGTGTTGCTCTCGAGGCTAACCGAATTGTTTTGGCGGGTAACTGAGCGATGGCGGCTGACAGCAGAGGAGGGTCGGGTAATAGTGAACAAAATAAAGGATTGTTTTATAAAGTGGTAAGTTAACGCATGTCTGTAAGTCTACCGGGTAACACATGGTAACACATGGTAACAGGAGAAGATATTCTAATAAAAATACGGGGATGACCGTTGGGAATAGACCCCTTTCGGAGACTGCGGACACGGAACCGAAGCACACATTTTATATTTATATCCTGCTTCATCTTGTGCTCGGAGGCTGTCACCTGTTGCAAATTTGGCTGCAGATCGTGTTTTTCGGGGACTTGCAGCCAAAAAGGTGCTTTTTGCAGGCTGATGCTGGCTTTTTTCGATTCAGTTCAGTTTCTTTATTCACACGTAGGTGCTTCTGCTCTACAGCTGTGGCTGCATCTTCAAAGACGTGGAACTGTGTGCGGGGTGTCTTTGGGTGTTCCCTTTTCATTTGCAGCGTCAGTGTGTTTGTATGTGTGGACTTTTGTGTGTTGATGTTGATTGTTACTCATCTTAATTGGGCTTTTTTTCAGGTTGAACCGCCTTGAATAATTTTGTTTAGTTGTAGATTAGGTATGACACGTCTGTCAGAGGAAAATTTTTGACTGCTCATCGCTCATCTGCATCGGATCCTCAAAAGAGGTGAACCATTTCTCTCCTTAAAGATAATTGGCTCACTTAACGGCCGCAGACCAATATTGTAGTAAAAAAATGGATATGTCAGAGGACCAATCCATTCAATATCATCAACTTTTGGACGAGTTCTTCACCGCTTTTTCTGCGGGCAAGCACCTCGAGATGGCTGGGATGTGTGATATAAATCTCTTGGAGCTGACAGACCCTCTATACGAAGTTTTGAAGGGCAATGAAGTCACCAATCTATGGCGTTTTTGGACAACAAGACCAGGATTTCACCTTACATTTGATGATGTCTCTGTCGAAGAACATGATATCGTCGGTATGTCAAGATGACACCTCCATCATCCTGCTAACAATTCTACAGTCCGCAAGAACCCCCTTTTTGGCGGTTACAGCAGGAAAAAAGAGGCCGGCAGCCACACAACCACTAAATTAGTCGGTGTGGCCGTATTCGAGCTCACTTACATAGACAGCGGGGACAAGAAATTAAATAACAAGGTGGACGTATCTTTCGAATTCAAAGATGGAAAGATCGCCCTCATTTCACACAAATTTGACCCTTGGACATTCATCTCCCAGGTAAAATGATCACGTGCCATTGCGTAAAAATAATATTTATTGTGGACAGAAGCAGGGAGTTAGTGGATCTTTATTGGGTTGGACCTCATCTGCTCAGGCAGCAGCACAAGCTGAAGCACAGAAGGAATTGCAAGAATATATGAAGTGATATCTACAACGGTATCTACAATGATATACAGAAATATATTTTTTATTATCCTTCCATCGACTTGAGCTCATTTTCCTGGAAAGATAAGATGTCATATGAATATTATGATATCTATTATGACTCAAATTATGATATCTCACCATGATCTCGATGTGTTTTCTGAGAATTTTCACTCTATCTTTGTTGCCATTCTTCAGGTAAATTTCCGCTTGCTTCTTGTCCTCCACAATTTTCCCGCGCAATTTCTCAGAATAAGCCTCTGGGGTGAGGGTTCCTTACGACGTCATCACCCCGACTCAATCTACAACGATAAACACTTACCGGACGCAACCTCAGCACCGAGAAGCATCAACTTGGTCTGTATCCTCATCTCCCTGTCCTCCAGATCTTCTCTCTCAGCTCCTTTCGCGGATTTCAATTTGTCACGCGTGACAACCAATTCGTATTCTAAGACATCATTACAGACGATAGACTCTGGACTGGGGAGATATCTCAGTCAATTATGTCTATATGGAAACAATATTTCTTGATGTTGTTGAAAAAATTACCTGTTGAATTCGGAATCTTCTTCGTTGTGCGGTTGAGGAACCGAAGGTGCGGTTTTCACCGGTGGTTTGACCGAAGGGGTTGCGGCAGGTGTTGTAGTTGGGGGTGGGGCCTGTTTGGGGGCAGAGGCGATGGGTGGGCTCGTTGTAGTGGGGCTCTTCGTGGGGGAAGAGGGCGCCTTGGTTGGGGCGGTGTCTTTACGAGTCAGTGAAATCTCGTTGGAATTTCAGCTTACCAGACATCTCTTTCCCTGTGCGCTCCAGCACAACATATGATTCCGTCTTTTTAGTGATATCTGGGCCGTTGACTGGCGTCCTCAATCTCAATTCGATCTGGACGGTTGTCAATCTACAACTGAAAACATTGTTCGTCTACAACGAGTCACCTGTATAACGGCGATATTCTTGCGTTTGTTTTTGATCTGAAAAGCGTCATTTTATTTCCGATTATTTTTATACTGCGGCAAAAACCGCAGTCTAAATAGTGCATTGACATGTCACCTCTATAGATTGAGAGGATGTGCATTTGGTGAGGAGATCATTAAGCTTCAGACTCGCACTTCCCAGCACCGTCTTTCCAAGAAATCTGAGGAGGTTAATCTTTTGTTCTACATTACACAAATATGATTGAATGCAAGTGTACGGCTCGTCACATAAATTGGTTTTCTTTTATATGATGGCAAATTCATCTTTCAAAACTGCAGAATAACATTCCAAAAAATGAAACTGGTAGACTTGATTATTCAAAAGCTCACTTGGATTGTACCAGGTCCACGGTTATTTTCTTTCTATCACAGGCCAACTGCATAATTCAATAACAATAGAATGAATATAAAAATCACTTGGAAGGACTTCTTTCTCTCAATCTTCATCTTTCCAGCCCAAGTTAACCCTGAGATATCTCAGTTTGTGATACGAACAAATTATGCATGTCGTAATGTCTGGTCTCTGGAGCGAAACGCAATACAACAAAATTGCCTCGATAAGCTCGATCGTATTGCGACCTGCAGCGGAGCTGCAGAAATAAACATTGCATCACAAATAAAATTAGTTTATGCTCAACTATTTGTGCCTGCAGCGGAGCTGCGGAAATAAACATTGCATCACGAATAAAAATTAGCATTGTGTCCAAACCTTTGTGCCTGCAGCGGAGCTGCAGAAATAAACATTGCATCACAATTAAAAATTGGTTTATGCTCAAATATTATTATAAAAATTAGCATTGTGCATTTGTGCCTGCAGCGGAGCTGCAGAAATCGAGTCTCCGGCAATCTGCCAAGCCCCGAAAAACACATTTTAACCAACTCTTAAAAATTTCTCGCCAAGTTACATACTCATGTTCTGAGTGCCAGAGCCAACATTGAAGGAGGAAGAGCTGAGTGACTGTGGCGTGTCTGTTGAGGGATAAGGAAAGTTAAAAGTGAGGTAATTGCTTCCCGTGATGACAGAGGTGTCAATGGATGTCATCTGTACGGCGATGATCTACAACGGTCAGTGGAGGAGGGGTGACATCATCACCTCTAATTGATTGTCCGTCAAATGAGTGTTCTCGTTAGTTAACGTGCGCTCGACCGTCTCGTGATGGTAACTGCATATATGAGTGAAAATTAGCAGAAATATCATTTTACACATGTAGATCTACAACGAGAACGGACTTACTCTGGAAGTTGTGTTGGGTGTGACAAATTGAATAATTTCAGCCATTCTAAATCTTCTTTGATTCTGGTGCAAAGCTTCAAGTCATTCGGGTCTCGAGATAACCCCTGGGCCTTACGCTCCTGATATCTGTCATAAACGGATCATTGTGACGTCATCACCTTGTACTCTGTGATGATGGTGTGGTATTGCTTTGAGAGACTTTCAGACAAGAGCTGTATCATTTGGGTCCTCCTGTCATTCTACAACGAGTCAATGACGTATTTATGGCATAAATGTTAACGACAGAAACTTTGTAGTTGAGAGGATTTCAATTCGCTCACTTCTTTAGGTTTCTGAGGTATCTCGATTTCTTCTTTGCTCGTTGTAGTTGGAGGGGGGGATGTTGCCACCTCATCACTCTTTTTCTGAATGAATTCTGACATGTCGACTAAATTTCCTTTTTCCAACTATGACGTCATTAATATATTTTATAATTGTGCCTGCAGTACAGCTGCAGATTAAGACATCATGACGTGTAGCATTGCTGAGTGCGTTTGGCGGGAAATTTACCTCTTCATTCAATTTTCTGAGCTTAAGTATTTGTGACATAATCTCCTTGGCCTGATTAATTTCTCCCGCCTTTTTCGCGGAAATCGCCTGAGCTGTTTTCGTCGACAGCAGCTGTTTGACTTGTGCGCTCTGGCTCTGTACATATTCAGCCGATATACTCCGTATCTGAAATGTCGACAAGCGAATCGATCAGAGGACTCGTTGTAGATGGTCGCAATAACTCACCTGTACGGTTTCCACGGGTTTTGGGGGTTTTGGGGGTGGTTGTTTAACTTGGACTTTTTCTTCCACATCCTCCCTCTTCTTCGGAATCTTTCTCTTCGGAGCTATTGAAAGTCAATCTACATCGTTGTAGATGGACTAGTCTCTATCTACAACGCTGTATAAACATAGACATGCTCACATAAATCTTCGCCTCTCTCCAGCGCATCGAATTCTGCGAATGCGTCGGCATCGTCCATTTCGGCGGCTTCGTCTTCAGCGTCTATTTCCTGATTTATTCAACATAATAATTACAGACTATTTATAATAGTTATTGCTGTGATCCCAAAGTGATTCTACAACGACCAGAATAGTTGTGCTCACCTCAGCAGTGAGGCCGTAAAAATTGGAAGACAGAGATGACTCCACCTCCTTTTTGATTTTCTGTATATGTTAAAAGAAATGAATATTATTGTGAGGTTCTGAGGGAGTAATGCAAAAATTTGTTTAAAAGATATACGAGCCGTGACTTGATCTGCAGCAGAGCTGCAGTATGTGTTCGCCGTGCTCGATTGTTGTCAGCATATGGACACAAATGGACAGGTGAATGTAGGCACACTGCGCTTCTCATTTCGTCTGCTGTTTAGAAGCAAGCGATGTGGCTGAAGTGGCTGCAGATTAACAAGATATTTACGATCTGATCAGGATGATGATGATATAAATGAAGAAAATGAAAGCTTGTATAGGTTGTACCTGTGCATCATCCATCTGTTTCTTCAAATCTTTTTCTGATTCAACTGTACATTATTGAGCACGTTCAGAGATGTCTAGTTTGTTCAAGAATTCGCATATCACCTGCAGAAAAGCCAGATCCTGTCCTTATTCTCTTTGCAGGAGGATTACTCCTTCCAATCAGATAATTTAACCAACTCATACCGTCCTTTGGTGTTTCTGCCCACAGATAATATGTACGTCCACTCTCGTGAATCAAATCAAAAAAGAATCCTTGTGAGTTTGAGCTCGATCGAAACTCTAAAATGATGTGTGGTGAGTCCGGAAGACCTTCCAAATTTGTTAAGAATTGTGAGTTGGTGGGTTGTTTGTTCTCACTTATTGAGGCTCTCGGAGGAGGATCAGAGTTGATGGACAGGATTTCAGACACCAAGATGTGCCCTTTTTCTTGCTGATCGCTTGTCAAAGTTGATTTTAAAAGATGGATGAGTTGATCACCTGATCGGGTGCTTGATGCCAAGAGAGACGACCGTTGACGTCACCTTTGAAGAACCTCTTTTTCCAGAGAGACAATGACTGTTCTCCTTTTTTCTGCAGCCAACCTTTTAATTCCTGTTGAATTAAGCATTTATAGAGTTGATGGACGGCGTATCACCTCTTCCATCCGCTCAAGCGAATCGCTGATTGGACGCGAGGCGAAATTTCAATCGGACCTGATTCATTGAAATTGGTTGTCGACGATATTACAACCTGTACACCCCAATCTTAGATATAAACATTTATGATACAATCACGAAAGTGAGAGGGAGCCTTTGCCATTCTTGACTCTTTTGATTGCTTTTGCTCTGTGAGGCTCCGATTACTCCCAATGGCTTTAAAAACAATCGGTCGATTTCCCTGCGTAAGGGGTACAAGCAGCTCTCCTCATCATAATGACATGGCCAAGACCTCATGGGTCGCAAGATTCGCGGTATGCGAATCATAACTGATAAATGCGAGGAAAACTCACGTGATCTGCACTTTGGAATTTCAAATTTCCCCCTGATACGTCGCACGACAAACGAACAATAACAACCATGTCTAACTCCAAACCAAGCTCGAACGCCGCCGAAGAGAAGGTGATGTCATCAAGAGATCTAGACTCATCTGAAAACCGATAGCAGCAGCCCAGCCCTTCATCCGTCAAGCCAAGCCCTGGCAGTAAGGGAAGCAGCAACGCTGATGACGGAGGTGCCACAGTCAGCGCCAAGTACGACAATACCAAGTGTGTCATTAATCGTTCTCTCCTGCACAACTGATTGAAAAAGGAAAGACGCACAACAGACAACAACCTCTGGCTCCAACAGAAAGCCTTCTGATGCCCCCAAAGATCCTTCGTCCAAGTCGACTTCTAATGAGAAGAAGAACGATCCTTCTAAGGCCGGCACTAAGGCCGACGTGAGTCCCTTCATCATCACTCTCCTTGTATTGTTTTGTCAATTGACAAAAACAGCCTAAGTTGACCCCCGAACAACAGCAGAGCCAGAAATCTGGAAAAGCTCCCACTAAATTAGAAAATGCCGGCCAGAAGGTCAATGTCCAAAGTGATGATGGTGGCATCCAAGTCGATCCCAAGATCGACAACACCAAGTGAGTTTTCCCCTGACATCTTCGAATCTCGTTGTAGACGTGATATACAGTGTACAGCTGGGAAGATTCTAAAATATTCTAGGAAAGGGGCACAACAGACTCCCACCAGTGGGTCAAACAAGAAGCCTGATGCACCCAAGTCCAAGTTGTAAAATATACGGTGCCAACATAAAAATAATGTTATTTCAATTGCAAAATTCCAACAATGAATGTGACCAAATCTAGTTCTAAAAATAGATGTATGACATATTATAGTTGTAGAACACACATGTACACGTGCATGTTGAGTTGTCAGACATTTGTTTTCTGGCGTCAAGTCCACTTTTCGCTAAAAACTGTCGTCACATGACGATAAAATTTTAGTTGATCAACTCTTCCAAACAGAGGAAAACAAAACAAATACTTCGCCTATCCCACAACAACATGTGAGTGAGACTGAAGATTTTCGCTCCGAGGTGATCAAAACAATGGAACAACTTCCTCAACCCTGGCGACTTCTATAACAGAGCTCGCCAACATTCTGTCAAATTACTCCTTATTTCGACTGATCTAGCGGCTGTTACCGCGACGTCGCGGTAAAGGCTGTTTCTGCATATTATTGGCAGGAAAATCAGACAGAGTTTGTTTTGCCGTTTTATTTTCTCAAGCCAATGAATCTTCACTAGTTGTAGTCTGACCCTCTTCTGCTGTTGTAGATGGAGGAAGGGCAGTGGGGACTTCCTGGATGGGCGTTGGAGCCAGTGCAATGTCTTGTTCTGTTGTAGATTGTACATCTGGGGTGGCAGGGACACTCTGGTTTGTCGCCGGAGTAGGGGGAGGGGTTGTTGCTTGTCCAGTTGTAGATTCGGGGACAATATGTTGTGCGGGTGTTGATGGAATCACGTCCGGTGTAGTAGCAGAGGCTGTTGCGTTCTGCTCTGTTGTTGGAGCCAGCGCAATATGTTGTGCCACTGGAGTTGGACCGGCGGGTGCAGGTTGGCTTGTTGTAGAAGGTGTGTTCACCGCCTCAATTTTTTGGGACAGGACAATTTCCTCCTTTGAAGCCTTCTGGGCGTTTTCCTGATGGGTAGAGACAGAAATGGCGGGAGAGTTTGGTGCTGGTTGTGGGGACGGGATTTTGTCCCCTTTTGTCTGGTTGTAGATGAGTATGGGTACGCCCAGAGATAATGCGGTGTAGTAAGGCACTCCCACTTCGATGACCAGCTCGTAATTCCTCTGGATCTACAACGAGTTGGTTTCATTCTGATGTAACATTTTACAGAGTTGGAACATGTATTAAATGCTGCAGTGAGCTCCACAGCCTAAGCTTGCAGGCCGCAATGCCAGCGTATCACATAGGTTGTTTCTGAAGGGTAGAGGTAACGCAGCGTGCATTTTCTTTTGGTAAAATGATGTGATAAGATAAATTGGCACACTACAACGATGTAAAGACTCACCAGTGTTCCGAGAGTGATAGAGGGTGGTAAATTGGATGGAATATCAATCTTCAAATTCTGGACGTAAAATCCCTGTGGGGCGATGCTGTCACATACTTTTCCTGAAATTTTCTCAGAACTTTCACGGAAAAATACTGGAAAATTCTACCTGTGACCATGGCCTTTTTGAATGTGACTTGTTCGGCATTTGCTGTGTATTTATCTGTGTATACAATCTGGGCAGTGACCCCATTGATTGGCCTATTCGTTCCGTTCAATACTGCAAGCTTCAAGAGCAGAGATCCCCCCTGAAATTTCTCAGAACTTTCAAGAAATTTTCCGAAAAATTTCACCTTGAAACAGACCCCGCCGTCTGCGACACTTGCTTTGATTTCGACAGGGCTGTGTCCTACAAAGCTAGACTTGGATGCCTATGACGTCATCAGAGTTTTCCACGAATATTCTTTGAAATATTCTTCAAAATTTCCTTGAAATCTCACCTTCCTCTCCACAATGTCCAGAGAAACTGCTGAGGGGTCAAATCTTTGAAACACGGTGAATTCTGATTTAGACGACAGCAAGTTTTGGACTTTGATGACAGGCTCTGGGGGGATGGTGGGTGCTTCTACAATGCGAGACATGGTGGGGGACTGACTCCCATTGCTTTGCAACTGGAGGGACTCCTGGGGTTGAACCTGTACCGTCGCATCTGTTTGTGCCTTGGTACTGACTGAGAAGGTTAATATTGACATTTGTGTCAGCGAAATAATGCATTTCTATTTATAGCACTCAGCATAACACAGCGATAAGAGAAAGAGCGACTTGGCCGCGATAGGCTTTTACATCGCAGAGTACACTCGTTGTAGATGGTCACCTGGAGTAGTGGGGACATCGGAAACAGAGAGTTGTGCGGTGGCATTGGCGATCTACAATTGACATCAATACAAGTTTCATTCCTTTATGACTCACCTCCTCTGTAGTCCTGGGGGTGCCGATTTGTACCACTTGTGTCTCCCCGCTGTTTTAATTCAATGAGAATGTCTCATTCAAATGAAAACATTCACAATAAGATTTGTAATCACCTGGACATCTTTCTCTGAATGTACACGGATAATGAATAGACGACACCGACATTGAAATTTCTGGAAGTGATTGGATTGTAAGGCAAGCTGATACCCGATAGAAATGAAGGCATGGACACTGACACAGGCAGTGATGGTAGAGAAGGCAGAGAAGACATGGAAGATCTGATGGAGGAGGGTAAAGAGGGCATGGCACCAGAAGATGAACCGGTCTCCTCCATGGTGGATGGACAATTGTGTGGGAGGGCATAAGAGAAGCGCCAAGTGTGAGTACCACGAGGAAGAGCTGGAAATCTAAGAGGTGATCGTAATCATTAATAAGAGAATCAAAAATATAATCAATGTACGAGAGGTTGTGTGATCAAAAGAAAACATCATTTTTTCGCACCTGAACCTGGCTCAGCTGTCCAGATCTTCTGATCCTGCTCGAAGATGATCGACTCTTGATAATTGTTGTCCAACAATACCTTCTCCTTTCCTATGTCAAGATCAGGTCTGATTATTAAACGACCATGAAATAATGCATCACCTTGCCAATTCAAGTTGATAGAATCAAACTGAAGCTCATCTTGTTGTATCACGAGCACTACGACTTGAAGTGGTGAGCTTGATGTTTCTGGTATCACCTTGACGTACCTCCCGAGATCGGAGACCCAAAAGTCACTTGAGGCTCGTTGAGTGAAAAGAATAAGAGATCAGGAAGGTTAGATTCAGCATTTTGAGTTTCTGCCATCGTTGCAACGTGGTTCTCATTCTGGGGAAAAGAGAAGTTGCGTTGTAGATGTACGTATTATGAATGTAAAAAAATTACGGAAATGAGAAATCTCAATAACAGCCGAACCATAATTACAACCTGCCTGTTCGTAATTTTTCTAACTAGGCGAATTCTCCAGCACGGGAGCGATGTTGCTGTGATGTTAACGATTAGTCTTTCAGACACAACCGTGGTGTAACAATTTCCAACACTTGGACTGAGAACATCTTTTTGTCATGTCAGTCATAAACATGCAAGACCAGTGTGATGGACAACCTGTTGGAGAAGGCTGTGCCATTTCGAGGACAAAAGGAGCGTTCAGGTATTTACAGGGTTAATAATACAAGCAAGACCTTTCTGAACCGGCTACAAAAAGAAGAATTGAAAACGACTAGTGATAATGATGTATGACGTCGTTGTTTATCTACAACCAGAAGTTTTCCTCCTAATAAATTTCATTTAAATTTTGCTCTTTCTCCAAGCTCTTCTTTCCTTCATCAACTGCAGTTCTTCCGGTGAAGTGTCCAGCGCCTTTTGAAAAACCCCGCAATGGTACGTGGGGAAAAACGGGCTGACCTAGAATTTAACATTGTTTCACTTTTCTGATAAAAACCTATCTCTCCTTCCCTTTTTACTTCTCTCCAGTGTACACCTAACACGTGATGAGAATTTCCCGCCCCAGATACAAAGAACAAAAATTTGGAAAATTATGGTGTCCAAATACTCTCAAATACAAAATTGCCCAGCTTCAACTACTGACCCTTTTTAGAGATTCTAGATTAAGGGCATCATTCCAAGACATCTGAAGCCTCTTTTCTGAGCTATCTTAGGGTCTTTTGATCTATTTTGTGCTCATGCTAATCAACAGATAAAATAATACAATGATGATAAAAGACATCTCAGCTGTTACCAATTGTCACAGGATTGCTGTTCTGCATTGTACATCTCCTGTAAATCTAAGATACTCTTCCAAGGTGATCTTCTGTTGCAATCTCTTAGCAGCTGCTAACTCTTCCATATGTAACAAAGCAGCTGCTATTCTTCTTAGCTGATTGTGTACCATCTTTTCTTCTGAAACCAACTCTGTATTCTCTGGATATGCTACCATGCCCTATTAGGTGTCATGAAAGCCACATAAGTCTTCTCTGCATCCTCCTTCTTTCTATAGAAATGTTCTTTCTCTCTCTCTTCCTTTGTCTTCCTCATAAAAGATAGAGTCACCACAGCTCTCATCCTGGCCTCCTCTTCTATCCTCTCTATCCTCTCTCTCTTTCTCTAACTCTGTCTGTAAAGACCTCTTCTTCAGAGGAATCCTCTGCCTCCCTTCTTTCTCTCTTTCTTCTTCTCCTCTTCTCTCTTCTCTTCTCTCCTCTTTCCTCTTCTCTCCTCTCTTCCTTTCTATTGTTGTTATTGTTATCCTCTCCATAAATTCCTTCAAATAGCTCTTCTATTTCTCTGTCAGACATCTCTTGCCTCTCATCTATGACCCCATCCATCACCAAGGTCTCCCTCTTGTGACCTATTCCTCCACAAGAATAGCAGACAAGCTGATTGCCTCCTTCTTTGAACCCTCTTGACATAATATGAGTTGACAACCCTGCTTCCTCATTCTTCTTTGTTGCTGCCTTAAAAGCCCCTTTGATTATTTTCTGGTACTTCTCTAAATACCCTCCTTGCATTCTTGAGTCTAGGTGACCTGCTCCCTTTGTTCTATAGTAGGCTCTAACATCCATATGCAGCATCCACTGCTCTAGTTCTTCTTTTATCCATCCAGCAAACCACTGTTCATCTCCTGTAAACCTAAGATACTCTTCTAAGGTGTCTTCTGTTGCAATCTCTTAGCAGCTGCTAACTCTTCTATATGTAACAAAGTATACTGCCATTCTTCTTAGCTGATTATGTACCATCTTTTCTTCTGAAACCAACTCTGTATTCTCTGGATACTCCTGCCATGCCCTATCAGGTGCCATGAAAGCTACATAAGTCTTCTCTGCCTCCTCTTTCTTTCTCTCAAAATGTTCTTTCTCTCCCTCTTCCTTTGCCTTCCTTATAAAAGATGGAGTCACCACAGCTCTCATCCTGGCCTCCTCTTCTATCCTCTCTATACTCGTATCTCTCTCTGAGATAATGATATGTGGTATAATAAATCACACTTTGGATATCATCTATTACCTCTCATCTGACATGATCAGCTTCTCATCAAGCTAGGATGGTTTCTTCAAGTCCAGATGCACTTCTCAATGGTGGGTCACACTCACTGTGATGTTGATCAGCTTTTTCCATATAACATCCATACACAGCATCTACTGCTCTAGCTCTTCTTTCATCCAACCAGCAAACCACTGTACATCTCCTGTAAGTCTAACATACTCTTCCAAGGTGATCTTCTGTTGCAATCTCTTAGCAGCTTCTAACTCTTCCATATGTAACAAAGCAGCTGCCATTCTTCTCAGCTGATTGTGTACCATCTTTTCTTCTGAAACTAACTATGTATTCTCTGGATACTGCTGCCATGCCCTATCAGGTGCCATAAAAGCCACATAAGTCTTCTCTGCATCCTCTTTCTTTCTATAAAAATGTTCTTTCTTGCCCTCTTTCTTTGCCTTCCTCATAAAAGAAGGAGTCAACACAGCTCTCATCCTGGCCTCCTCTTCTATCCTCTCTATACTCAGTACATTCCTCTCTTTCTCTAACTCTGTCTGTAAAGACCTCTTCTTTAGAGGAATCTGTCAGGCATTGATGACATGTAAGAACGAATAAATTAATATAATTTATTTGCAAGTCACATTAACGTTTAAATCAACGTTGTTGTTTATTTATTAAAGTTTGCAAAGTTACACGTGCGTGTTTACAACGCGCAATGCGGAAATTAGGAGGATTCAAGTGTTCATGGAACGGCCGTTATGGCTGAGTAATAAAGCACTTGAAGCGCAATGTCTGAATTAGGACTGTCTTTGAGTTTACCTTTTCTCTTTGTTCTTTCTCTCTTTCCATTTCTCTTTCATGTAA